>MU177965.1:107555-163476 GCA_016695465.1 Suillus americanus | reverse complement strand
TCCATCCCCATTGTCTTCCTAGTTGTTCTCGTCGCTGCCGCCCTCGTGAGACGCCTCGAAGAACGAAAATAATACGAAAATGGGGCCCAAGGCCTATATAGTAATGATCGTTTAGTATCATACCATGTACTTCGTCCTGTAAGTTCCTCTCCATCTAGTCGGCTCTCAAAGTGTGAATCGATTCTCGCTTAGGAACTTGACAAATCAAGTCTTGTTCGTGATATTTATGGGCTCGCATTCCAGTATGACACGATAGTCCCAAGGTCATCTTATTATCAGCATTTTGGCGCATGGCCATGACAACTGCGTATGTGTCAGTACGACGTTCGCAGATTGTGTGTTAGACTTCGCTGCCGAGGTTCGAGCAGCACGAGATGGACTCTGACATCTCATTAACCTGGCGTGCTAGGGTGTCTTGCGACAGTGTACTCCGCGACCAGTGTTGGAGAAGTAGAGTGGATGAAATGAAACTCGAGCGCTGTAGGAATGTAACATCACATACTCATTTTTTTATTTTTTTTATTTTTTATTTTTTATTCCAATTTATGTCCATTCAGAGCAGGCTCTATGGTAGGACAATACAGTCTAGTCACATTGGTAGTTGAACCAGCAGGAGTGGCCCTGAAACTTTACGTGGGTATTACTTATGGGAGACTCCTCGACGAAGTACTGCGGGGGGCAACCTCATTTGCTGCTGCGGACATTGCAGCTGTGAAGGTTTCAGCTGCGGAGGTTCAGGCTTTCGGCTGGCCAGTGGTCGTCGGATGCAAATTACGTTATTACATGAGTTGATCTTTGGTGGTAACCTGGCCTGTACATGATGGGCGTGATCCATTCGCGTTCCTGTCTCTTATCGATTCCCTTACGTTTGTATCTTTTGGGGCTTCACCCTGTTTTTTTGAATCCCGTTTGTTCTAATCTATAATAGGGAAGTTCAAAGTTGAACGTTGAATTTGGAGGATGAATTGGACCTTGATTGAGCGTCTAAATTCAACTTTGAACTCCTCCAGGCCTAATATTGTCACTGTAGGCTTGCCTAATGTCGACAGTACGTACTGTGGGGCTTCACCGTTATATTCACAGATTTCAACACACGTACCACTTGACGCTCGGTCTGGTTCGGTTTCCGTCTCCTAGCGTTCCGCGGTGGACCCTACTAGGGCGTTGTGGGGCTGGCAGAACTTGGCAGAACCATGATCCGCCAGTGTGGTAGGCAGTAGAATTTTGATGGCATGCTACATTGATGTGAGACCAGGAGATAGCAAGTCCAATTCCTTGCATTGTGGATGATCTGTGACCATTATCTCGTTGGCAACCTCAAGTATCTATATCAAGTCGCCAAGTTGGCTTGTTAGTAACGATAGCGAAGATTTGCACGGACCTTGCCGATTTTTTTGTCCATTGACGCAGGCATAACAGTAGCTGTAATTCTATTGGACTTGCCAGAAGTAGGATCCCCCTTTATGGACCTACTTCCGACAAGTGAATTGAGATGGCGGCTTCCAGACTTAGCCTGCAGTGCATCCACATTCTGCCAAGGAGGTCTGCCTGGCAGTGCCAGTTCTGCACTGCCGCATGGCAGTTAATGGAGAGTTGCGAATTTTAGGTTTAATTTCACCGGATTCTGCCGCACTTGTGCGCCTCCGGCAGCTTCGGGCTGCCTCCCCTGCCAATGCAAGGCCACTTTTTCGTGCACTGTGCAGGGTGGTAGGCCCGTTCAGTACCTTAATCCTAAACAACTGGCAAAATCACGATGCCACGAAGTATTTGTCGCTTGAACAAATACAGCATAGATTCGGATAACCATGATTCACCGCCGACAACATTGTTTTCATGAGGTACGCCCAACTAGACATGGGATATAATTCATTGCAGGTGGAGCATTAATGTTGTTGGATTACCCATGGGGGCGTGAGTCAAGGCCGCATGACGTGTGTCATTATTATTAGTCCATCGATGGCCCTGTTGTAGCGCCTTCGGCGGTAAAACGGAAACCTTGATTGAATTTCTGGACAAATAGTTCTGATTATTCCCTTGCTTAAAGAATAAGTTCGGTATGTTCCCGTGATTAATGTTAGATAGAGGTCTTTGCTGATCTTTTCGCTGTCCTTAGCCTGCTTTCTACTGCCTCAAAGTGTACTGGGCCATGTTCTATCAAGAGAGTTGAACTATCTAAGCGCTTGTATATCGCAGACGCTTGTACAGCAATCTGATCCAACTTATTGAAACCTCGTTGCGCTTTCTATAAAGGCACTTTTACCAACCACGGTACAAGGTGGGAACACGTTGGCCACGACAGCCGTGGGCCCGTGGCTACGAGTAATGAGGAATCTAGCCAAGATGCAACAGCCATTTCCATTCTCGTCAGTCGCGAATCTCGGAATGATATATCATATCTGTTTATTCATAGCTAACTACTGAGAACAGCAATTCATGATACCGACGGTGGGTTCGGGAAAACTCGGTACAATATGTACAACTTTAATTCGACCACCACAGCCCTCAGGACGCAAGAAAATCTTATATCTTATAAGTATCGTAAGTGAGTCATCAACGATTAGCGGCTCATCCATCTCCTCAGATCCCCCACTCAATCTACGCAGTCTTATGTCGGAAGAAGAAGTCGCTGGTCTCCTCTGGAATAACTATGTCTCTGGTTCGTCAGTTCCTTATAGCCGATGTCTGAGCGAACCATCGTGTTGAAACATCGGTTTCAGTGCCAGTATTGACCCTCATGTCCTATGAGTACCGTTAGTAACCTTCGGGAACCTTGCACTACCGCTGAACGAAAGATTGTCCAGTCCTTCTGTTGGACAAGGAGGTAATCAAAGTCATCTCTTTTGTCAGTCGAGTACTTATCATTGTTACAATCGGCGTAGGTTAAATATGTCTGGGTCAGTCTTACACCATGTCTACATAATCATATCAGCCCGGAGATTGACTGAACATCTAGGAGCGACCATGGTCAATAATGTCATTCCTGTACCTCGTTGTAAGTTTCGTCCTGTCAAGGGCGTGTTATTTTATTTATTTGCTACGCTAGGTTCGATATTTTGGTCTTTTCCTGGCACTGTACGTCGTTGTGGCTTCTTGACATGATGCATATGCATGTTAACACTCGCATTAGGTTGTGCGGCTTATGTATGTAACCCTGTGCCTACCAAAGCTATTATCAACTGACAAGTGCCAGGGGGAGGGCTGTTGTACATGCCTGAATCAGTTAGTGTATCAATGCTTTCTATTTAAAGAGTTTGGGACTGACACAAATTCTAGCCGTAAGTCCAAAGTTCGTCTTAAAGCCAATTCTCACTCGTCATTGTCCTCTTATAAAGCTGCAAGTATATCGTTTTCAACCCGAAGCGCCTTCGCTCACCATTCAGTTGAAATAGGCTATGGTCTTGTCGTTTTGATTGAATGGGGTTTTTCAGTGTATTTTTGCTTTGCAGAAGGTAAGTTGCACATTCTCGCATCTCCCTACGCGTCCCAATCTTACTTCCGCAGCCGTTCTCATATGGCGCCTTTACGCACTATGCAACCAATCCAAGCTCCTACTTTATGTTCTAGTAGGATTATTTTTGCCCATAATCGCCCTCTCGATCGGGACAGACATCTATCTATACAGTCGACCAAACGTGTTCTCGGGTGAATTTTTACTCGGATGGAGTTAGCTGCAAGCTGACTTCGCCTCATTGCATAGTGAAAGAAATCATAACTCCGCATGCCAAGTACTGCACTCTTTCCTTCAACATAGGGCCTATGCCTGCGATCTATACTTCCATCCCCATTGTGTGCTATGATGTCTTATTAGTGGTTCTCGCGGCTGCCATCCTCGTGAAGCACCTTAAGGAACAGAGGGAATTCCAAATGAGGGCTAATACCTATATGGTTATGATCGTCCGGTATCATATCATGTACTTTGTCCTGTAAGTCCCCATTTATCTAGTGAGTTCTAAAAGTACCCATTGATTCCCGCTAGGAATTTGACAAACCAAATCTTACTGGTTATATTGTGGGCTCATATTCCGGTATGATGTTTTCAAAGGATTATACAGAGGGACCAGCTAAACATCTACACTGTTAGACCCCGGCGATGAGTCTCTCAGAACTTTTCAACGATACCGCACCATTTATTCTTGCACCCCGTCTTATCATCAGTATTTGGGATACACATGCCCAGGATAATTGCGCAGAAGCCAGTAAACCGTTCGAGGATTGTGTATGTTGGACTTCTCCACCGAGGTTCGAGCAGCACGATATGGACTCCGTTGTTCATGCTGGTTCCTCAGTATGAAGAAAAAGTGATCCGGGACGAGTGTGGCGAGTTGATGAATGAATAACTTACAGTTTTGTGTAGCGCCTAATAGTGTAAGTAGTAGTTACGTACGTATATCCCTTCCGGTGCAATCAGCACCCCACAGCAGTCGACACTTTTACAAAACTTGTATTTCTAGCTACTTAAACACAAACATCGTAACATAGATAGCACTCTCTCGAGCTCTAATACAACTAATTGAGTGAGATAGCTGAAGGTCCCGAAGTCACGCTCTGAGAAATGTTACCTCTGTGACGGAGTTTCAATATTTCAATATTAATACTACATGATTTTGGAAGCGCCGACAGCTTGTGCTGCATATTTTCTGCGCTAACCCAGCTCTCCACGTCCTACAATGCAGCATGATAATCCATCTGGCGGTCCTATTGCATCATCATCGAGCTTACGCAGACAACCTCATCCATACAATGTACGTGGTCCGACTCTCCGAGCTTCACTACATCCTTCTCAAATTTACAACCACCGTAGCACTGATGGGCACCCTTATAAATATCTGCTAGCAAGTAGTAAATGGTGACCGCACTTCTTGGCGACTGGCTTGGATACGCGAAGCCCAGGCCAGAGCGTCCAGCAGAGCGTCGCGAGGCAGACCATGTTCTTAGCACCCCGCTGCAGTCACCCGTCTCCTAGGATTTGAAGGGTCTGTCTCTAGGGCAAGAGGAACGCTGGGATGGCGGGGATGGCAGCGGTTTCGAACCTGCGAAAGTTCTCGTCAGGGGGCTCCCGCTACCCACCGACCTTCTTGTTAGGCTGTATAGTATGATAATACTACTGAACATATCATAATACTTAGCTGGAGTGAAGGTTCCGTTGCACGAGCAGCACGACTGCAACCGCGTCCGATGACCAGCCAGCTGCATACAGTAACCGTGACCCACCGGTAGGGTGGTTTACGGTTGGGGGAGGGCTAATGGGGATTATGAAGCTTCAGACCCCATGCCTCCTGGCCTTTAGCACATCGGGCCCCAAACCCACTCACCGAGGTTATTTCGGCCGTTTCCGAACCGAATGGAAGTATTTGGTGTCTCCGTGTAGAGATGATACTGGACGCCTCCACCGAATACTAAGGTGCCTATTGCACCGGAAGAGATACTACCCTGTTATCATTTGGACCTTACTCGGTTCCTTCACTTAAGGTGAATGGCGAACGTTCAAGCTTGAAGAGCCGAACAGTAGACTCGGAGGCAACTCGGGTCTTTCGAGTGTTTAAACACATTTAAGTAGCCGTTCTCAATCCCCCAGGCCACGTCGCGGACGTGTTACTAGCTACTGCACGCTGACCCCGGGATGTCCTTCCCTCACCTTAATGGACACAGTGTGCTTACCCTTTCAGTATGGAAGCCCCTTCAGAGGCGGGTCTCCAGAAAGGCAAACGCCCTAGATGTTGCAGGTCCAGAAAGCGAGCACTGGTGGAAAGGTTGGGTTTCTCTTGCATTCAGTTACGGATTCCCGCATATTGGATACTCACGGACATCAATGCAGGCAACATGGAATCGGTATTCGTGGCAGTTTCGAACGCTGCTTAAAGATTGTAGCAGACTATGGTGGAGCCATCAAAATCCATGCTTTGTTTGGCGTACGTGGTATCCATCCCTGCAAAAGGCATAATATTATTGACGCATGGCCCATAGGATGAATGGCTGTTTGTATCAGATCCACGTGCGCTCCATCATATCCTTGTCAAGGAGCCGCATATCTTTGAGGAAATCGATGACTTTATATTGTTAGTGTCAAGTGTTGTTCGAACATTCCTCATTGACCCTTCTCAAGGTCTAACAAGCTGGTCTTCGGCTATGGTCTTATTTCTACGCTAGGTAAACCTTGGTTAATTATCATGAATTTATTCTCGTCGTTGCACAGGGGAACAGCACCAAAGGCAACGCAAAATGCTCAATCCAGTGTTTTCCATCTCTAATATGCGGGAGCTTCTGCCCATTATCCAGGCCATCTCCCATCAGCTAAAATCCATCCTTATCTTACTACCCACCGTGAGCATGGTCATGCACGCCATCATCCATAACTTCACTATTGGCACGTACAGATCCAGTAAAACTCGATGTGTTACCTTGGCTCTCTCGCATTCTCTGGATTGCATCTGTGAGGGTGTGCTGGGCTACCATCCAGCTGCATTAGACACAGGAAATGAGAATGAATACACAGAGGCACTACGGATGCTAGGGTGCGTACATTGGCCTGCCAGTGAAATCATCCTTTGACGTGTTTGGTCTCGCAGTTCATCCATCAGTAAAAACATGTTATATCGATCCATCGTTCCGGTAGTTATGCGCAATTTCTCTCCTTACTGGTGCAAAAAGATAGCAGACTGGCTCACGATAAGTTGGTTGCCGACGCAAACAATGAGGGATCTTAGAGAACTACGCCGTATAGCTGAAATCATGGACTCAGGCAGTAGAAACATTCTTCAAGTGAAGAAGGCTGCACTGATGCCCTCCCCCATGCCCTCACAGTCCCGTGACACGTCAGGAGGATCGAGGGGGAAAGATATCGTGTCTATCATGCGTACGTAATCATTAGCCATGGAATACCCATCCTCACGTGGGACATGCGCAGTCAAAGCAAATGCATCATCTGCGGAAGGGGATAGACTGAGTGACGCTGAGCTCCTTGGACAGATGAAGTCAGTCTTGCTGGCTTCCCTGGTTGAAACTAATTTTTCTGTGCAATAGTGTTATGATTTTTGCTGGTCTCGAGACAACGACGGCAGCAGTGGCCCGTGCATTGTACATGCTCGCCAAGCATCCTCATGTCTAGCAAAAGTTAAGAGCAGAGATTTGTGGTGCTGCGACTGCACACCAGGCTGTTGACGTCGACCATTCGCACGCCTAAGATGGCTTCGGGTCCGTCAGACTGCCATACGATTCATTGATGAATCTTCCTTTCCTGGACGCAGTCGTCCGAGAGACGTTAAGGCTTTATCCGTCACTTCCTGTCCTCGGTCGACGGTTAGATTTTTGAGGAGAGATGTTATTTGCTGACTCACTCTTCCGAAGAACGACAGCAGCGTCAGTGCCATTACAATTCCCCGTTCGATCTGTATCTGGCGGAGGGATCAATACCATTTCTGTGGCTAAGCACCAGACAATTACCATATCCATCCTTAATGCGAATCATAACCAAGCTGTCTGGGGCGAAGATGCATCGGAATGGAAACCTGAGCGATGGCTCAACTCTACCCAAGGTCAGCTTTTGTGCATACAAAAGAGGTAGTTACTTATTAAGATTCCTTTAGCTGGAGTCAAGGATGGAGTGAGATACACAGGTGCTTATTCATCCATGTTTGTCACAGCGATCATTTTGTTGCATATGTCTGACTGCACGTCCTTCAGGATGACGTTTCTTGCGGGCAATCGTTCTTGCATGTACGACATCGATCTTCTCAGACTGAATCTGTTTTAATGATCCACTTCCCTAACAGAGGCTTAAAATTTGCCGAAATGGAAATAAGTGAGACATTCAGGCTGTCGGCTATTCTTCACAATGACAAGTGTTCTCCCCACCAGAGGACGTATTAGCAACTCTTGTGTCAGATATACATTTCGCTCTGCCATCAGAACCGGACGAAAATGGGCACGTGAAGGAAATCTACCGGAAAATGCCTGGTTTCCGCACACCAGTAGTTAAGGCGCCTGCAGGAGATGGTGAAACACCTCACCTGCCCTCGAGCTTGCGGCTCGTCCGGGAATGATTGTGTTTTCGTGCCAATACTGATTGTAGGAATTGTTAGTTACGTGCAATTCACATGGCTATATGGACGTTATGGCTTGGTGATTTCGCGCGTTCGCAGTGGTCACTGCTGAGCCTCATCAGTGAATTCATGAGTCCGTGATCTAGTACAAGTGTCGTACCCCTTTGGACTCGGCTGGACGGACGGAAATCCATACCAGCCACGTGGCCACGTGACATGCTGTGACTTATAACATTTGCGTGACTGCCGACTGCCGATTGCACCAGGGTCCAGAAAGGAATCAAAGGATAGTACCCCTACATAATCGATTTATTTCTATCTAACTTCTAGTGAGAACAGCAGTTCGTGATGCCGAGTCGCAGCAAGTTCGGGTAACCTACTCGGTAGCACCGTGTGGTACAGTTTCAACCCGACCGTCACAGCCCTCAAGACACAACTTGAAGGAAATCCTATCACGCCTGATAAGAATTGCACCAGTATATCAGTAATCAACGATTAGCGGCTTATCAGTCTCTTCAGGTCCATGGCATTTGATCTTCACAGTCTCATGTCAGAACAAGAAGTTGTCGCCGGTCTCCGCTGGAACAATAGTGCAGGTGGTTCGTCAGCATATTTTCACTGATTTATGACCATCATGATTGTGCTGAACATCGGTTTCAGTGCCAATCATTACCCTGATGTTATATGAGTACCGTTAGTGGCCTTCAGGAACCTTGTCGCCACTGCCGCTGAACGAAAGATTGTAGTTCTTCTGTTAGACAAAGAGGTAAACCAAGGTCACGGTCTTCTCTTCCATCGGTCGAGTACTTATTATCGGTATAGGTTAATTATGTCTGGGTCAGTGTCCAACCCAGATCTGCACAATCATGTCAGCCCGGAGATTGACTGAATCTCCAGAAACGACCGTGGTCGCTAATGTCGTGCCTGTACCTCATTGTGAGTTTCGCAATGCTTGAAAGCACTTATGAATTGTATTTTTTTTTTTTTGCTACGCTAGGTTCGATATTTTGGTCTTTTATTGGCACTGTACGTCGTGGTGGCTCTTTGACACGACCCTATGCATGCTGACACTCATGCCAGGCTTTGCGGCTTCTGTGCGTAACCCTGTGTCTACCCGACCCATTATCAACTGACTAGCGCTAGGGGGAGGTCTGTTGTACATACCTGAATCAGTCAGTGTATCGATGCTTTCCATTTAGAGAGTTTGTGGCTGACCCACGTCCTAGCCGTACGTCCCAAGTACTACGTCTCAAGAGTCAAGTCTCAAGTATTGTTGTCTTCATATCATTATAGCTGCAAGTATATTGTTTTCAACCTGATGCGCATTCACTTATCATTAAGGCGAATTAGGCTACGGTCTTATCGTTCTAATTGAATGGGGATTTTCAGTATATTTCTGGTTTGCGGAGGGTATGATGTACATTCTCGCATCTCGCTAAGGATTTAAATCTTGCGTCCGCAGCCATTCTCATCTGGCGCCTTTATGCCATATGCAACCAATCCAAACTCCTGCTTCATGTTCTAGTCGGATTGTTCTTGCCCATCGTCGCTCTCTCGATCGGGCGGACATCTATCTATACAGTCGACCCAACGTGTTCTCAGGTGAATTTTGACTCGGATGGAGTTAGCTGCAAGCTGACCCCGCCTCATTGCATAGTGAAAGAAATCATAACTCCGCACGCCAAGTACTCCACTCTTTCCTTCAATATGGGGCCTATGCCTGCGATCTATACTTCCATTCCCATTGTGTTATGATATCTTGCTAGTCGTTCTCGCGGCTGCCATCCTCGCGAGGCACTTTAAGGAACGGAGGGAAATTCAAATGAGGGCTAATACCTATATGGTTATGATCGTCCGGTATCATATCCTGTATTTTGCCCTGTAGGTCCCCTTTCATCGAGTGGGTTGTGGAAGTACCCATCAATTCCCGTTAGGAATTTGACAAACCAAATCTTAATGGTTATATTATGGGCCCATATTCCAATATGTTACTTCCAAAGGGTTATACAGAGATAACTAAGAGGCACGCTCGTGCTACGTAGACCCCGGCGACGAGTCTCTCAGAGCTTTTCAACGATACCGCACCATTTATTTTCGCGCCCCGTCTCATCATCAGCATCTGGGATACGCATGCCCATGATGACTGTGTAGAAGTCAGCACGACGTTCGAGGACTGTGTATGTTGGACTTCTCCACCGAGGTTCGAGCAGCACGAGATGGACTCCGTCGTATAATTCTGGCATGCTGGCCCGGGTGCCTCGGCATGAAGACAGAAATGATCGGGGTAGAGCAAGGTGGTCAACTTTTTGAGCGCCTGATAGTGTACATAGTAGTCATACCTTGAGCTGTTGAAAATATAATGTAGATCAAATGATGAAAGTCAGCACGGTTCCCCAGGTGCTAGTGCAGTTTGTAGCCCATAAACCCTTGACGAACACCAATGACTTGACAGACCACCCATCGTCGCTCATAGTGTGCTATCGGCTTGTTTTAGCAATACTTACAACAAAGCAAGGAGTACGTCGATGAGTCTGATATGCACCAACCCGAAAATACACAGATATAAAGCAAGGTACGATCGCTACATATTGAAAGCATCAAATATAACAGCCTCCTATGCTGGTGGTGGAGGTGGAGGTGCACTGTCGCTCGGTGCGGGAGCGGCGGTTTGCCCAGCGTATGCTTGGTAATACTGCGCTTGCTGACTCGCAGCCCACTCCTTGAACTGCTCTGAGTTGACATCGTAGCCGTATTGTGCCCTACCGTCATGTTAGGACAAGTGCGGGAGAGTATTCGAAGAAAGATTACCAGTATGCTGTATATGTATCTTGGGTCTCTGACCCTGGGGCGCCGGTTGGTACACCTGGATATGGTAGTTGGGGTACACTGCCATCTGGAGGCGGGGGAGGCTGCTCCCCAGGTGGTGGCGGTGGAGGCACGTTTTCAGGTGCAGGTGGAGCACCGTACCCGCTCTAGGAACCAATGTCGGCTGCTAAATATTAAGATGTAGGACTGGACGTACCACGGGGTATTGTGCAAATTGCATTTGTGCTTGGTGTAACTCCATTTGTTGTTGCATCATTGCTGACTGTGCTTTAGCATGCTCAGAGCGTACAACTTCGAGCAAGTCTTCCGTGAGCACTTTAGCGCGGGCCACTTGGTTTTCATCTGGTCCGCTGCTAAAGTGTCAGTCATACGAGCAGTCGAGTGCATGAAGTCTCACGTAATGTGTATGTGCATAGGTTCATCTGACTCCCGGCCGGTTTCTTGTTCTACGAAGCCTGAACCTTGACCCTTTATCTGTACACGCGTACTTGTTTCTTGTTGGATATATTTCACGAACATTCCCTGGCACAAGCGCTAGTTCTTAAATGCTCGAATCAAAAGAAATTTAGACATACCTGTGGCCCAACGACTTTGGCACGAACGTTGAAATTGCGAATAGTCTCGAGGCCCACAGGCATTTTCTCTTCCGGCCATTTACGCTGGGAGAAGAGTAAGTCAACAGTGAAACGTTAAAACAATTGCACAACCTTTTCGCGCAATCGATCCTTCTTGTCCTCTACTAGTGGACCGAGGTCAATTGCTATTAGGTCATTAACCTTGTCAATTGCCTTTTGCAACATTTCCTTGCTTGAAGCCGAAAGATGAAGGTATAATGGAGGGTCCTTCTCCGTTGCCTTTGATCGATCCGGGTACCACACACCCTTGGTACTGACTGATGCGCCCGTATCCTCGTGAATCTATTTGCGAGATTAGAAGATAGCTGGCCATACAACCACCGTTCAAGACACATACCTCGGTCTGTGTAGAACCTTTCGTCAACATATACCGGTTCCGGACGTCATTGATATCAATGTCATGGGTAAAATCTCCATCATGCGGGTCCTTCTGTCCAATCTGTATGCTCCCGGCGATGCCACCGCCAGCACTAAATTGTGCGGCAATTTTGGCAGCAATGGCAGCAGCAGCGGCCGCAGCTTCAGAAGCAGTCTTCCCCTCATCAGTTTTTGGCGCCTTTACAGGATGCTCGGGTTCAGGAGGTGTTGATTCAGGGGCAGCCTGGTCCCATTTGCGTTTTGACGACATTGCAAGACGCTGAACAGGTCTGAATGTGGAGGGGAAAGAAACGTGACCAAACACACACGTCACACGCGTGACAAATTAATTTCGATCTCCGCGGCATCTCCTTCCTGATTGAGTGACATTCTCCTGGTGCTTGCAACGAGGTGGGGAAGACGTAAAAAGACGCAAATGTCCTCCAACAAACGCCAACGTACGCTTTCGGGTTCGCGATTATCACTTCCATCTCAATCCACATCGACATCGTCGTTACCTGAACCTGAACCCATGTATAAGTCTAGCCGCACCGCAGAGCAGGCAACGGGGGATCGCCGTTTGCTCTGCACACTTCCCCCGACGTGTAATCCGCCGCATAACCGCCCGACACCGATCGCAAACTCGAGAGATCTGGAGGCGCATTATGGAAAATATCATGCTCAAGTTTGTGAGCAGAAGGGATGTGGATTCGTATTTCCCGATGCGAGGTTGCTGGAGCTCGTGAGTGAATTACGCATGAGTGGGGTCGTCTGCGAATGCGCTGACATCGATTATCGATGATTGATAGCATCAAACAGAATGCCATGATCCACTTGCTGCTGTTCGGAAAGATAGAGGGGATAAAATTGTGCGCTTTACTTCACTGCAGTGTCCTGCATGCTCTCACCTCCTCAACCGTCTCACAGTTTGCTTGTCATCTTGTATCATGTCCACGATTATTCCAGACGCCCAAAGCACGTCGATTACATCTTATTCAAGCACACTCATACCCAAAAGAGTACTTTTTCGCTGTGACAAACAAAGGTGTGGGTGGTTTACTTAAACGCTGGGGCGATGGCGCCAGCATGATCAGAGGAACCTGGAAGCCTAGGGATGATAAAAACGAGAAGGACTCCGACGATGACGAAATGGTCGTAGATGAGGATGATGAAGAAGATAGCGATGAAGGCGAAGATGAAGAATCGAGCAGTGGTGACGAACAAAATGGAGAAGCAACACCAAAAATACGTCACCATCAAGAGCTCGAGGAAATACCTAGACGAACTGCTATCTCACCACCACGGCGAGGAAATTGCGCAGTGCAGACTGCAACTGACCATGACGTAGACAAATTGGCAAACTCGATAAACTCTCTATCTTTGGTCCCACCATCCATACGGTTCGGAAGAGGTGGAAAGAATGGAGGATTTGTTCATCCAGAGATGCACAACCCACAGGTCAGCAAATTTAATCCTCACACTTTCGGTCCAAGAGGTGGTAGAGGGAGAGCGAGGATAGCAACCACGGTTCATCCCCGTGCTGGATCCCATAATGCGCAGGTTGGTGCGCCTCATCCCTCCGCAGAGGTTGGCGTACAGCCTGGGATAGGGCCTGTATCGAGGGGTGTGCCTCCTCGTGGAAGAGCGGGCGTCATCCATGTCGGGAGAGGTTTCAGAGGTCGTGGTCGCGGGTCATAGAGGGGAGCGATGGGGATTAGTCGGGGGGAAGTGCTGATAGGGGCAAATATCACTGAGACCGATTTCTGATGGAAATAACGTGCACGTGTATTCCAAGCAATGTACATCACCTCTTTTGTTTATTCGTTCATCATTTGCATTCTATAAGGTAGTAAGTGGTGGGACTGTTTCCGGCAATCATTTTCTGACATCGGTTATCTTGACATTGTTGAGCAAGTCAGCGGAGGCCAGCAAGTGTGGAAAAACTGGTAGCTATGGAAGGCTACGCACTTTTGTGTCAGCGAGCAAGAATAATAAAATAATATAACAGAGCGACGTGCATTTCTCGCCTTTCCAATTGTCCCCTTCTAACCAGCTGCTGATCGTTTATGTAGCTAGTCGAGAGACTAATTTTCCTAAAACAAAGTACAGCAATGACCTCCCTAGTTAGGCAAGTATTGTATTAGCAGAGACCCTGATCACTCGGCTGAGCCAATGTGAAATTTCAAGGAGCCTCGCTGATGTGCCGCTGTGCTAGTGAAGGTTGGGTGTATTACTGACTTGAATGCACGTTTTCAATGACCATGGAGCAAATGCACTGAAGAGTCAAAGTTTGGAGGACAATGAGGAACGGAAATAGCCGATGTGAACAGAGTTTACGGGGTCCTGGAAGACAATGCTTGTTGCGTGGGTCCAAGTTTATACAATACAAGCCAAGACTCCTCATTGCAACCACAGGTTTATAGTCACAACGATACTATTGTCCAAATGGTGGCTACAATTTTCGTGACCTACAGCCTTTTGTCCAGGCAATCCCTCAAAAGCAGGCGCCTGTGCAGTTACCAGTCCCATACTAGTACCGTTGAGCTAGCCTCGCGTCTAGTACTAGTTCGAAACATCATCCAACTCTTTCAACACTGTCTTGCAACATTTTCATCTTTCTACTCATTCTTTGCAACACTACCAACTGCATATCCTATCCGACATAGTCAATCTACTTTGCGATAACTGTATCCCTTTTTTTTTTGTCTGCGTTTATTCAAGAGTAACGTCCCATAACTGTCCTTCCACGTCACTTGTAAGTCCCATATCTCGTCTCGGTTCTCGACAACGATAAACTAATGTTTGCCCTACGCAGAATACTTCCAATTTATTGAAAATATGTCTATTAGTACTATCCCGTTCCAGGCTGTGCCACAGGATATCGCTATTAAAGCAGATCATCCCCCGAAATACGCCTTCCTGGCTTATCCACCACCCCCTAAAAAGCGACCTACACAACCGCTGCCTTCCCCACCTTCGTACGCCAGAGCGGTTGCCCCTCAAGCCCCCCCACGCATCCGCCCTCGCTCGAATACTTTTTCTACAATCACCGCTTGGGCAGCCCACGTCCAGCCGGGATCCCCTGCATCTCTTTCTCCGCGTTCTCCGCGTCGTCGTCCCTCGATCGGCTGCGGTCGCAGAGCATCCATTACGTCCGTCCGCATCTCACCAGGCTTCTTAAACGCTTCAGACACCCATCGCAACGCCGCAACCCCTTCGATACAGAATTTTAAGGCTGACCTCACGTCCGTTGGTTATAATTCTGTCTTCTTGCAGTTCCCTAAGACTCCTATCACTGCGACACTTCCCATCGCGGTTAAGCCTCGCACTGCTGAGGCCGGGCACCGAATCCCAATACCTCCCGTGCCCGCGTCACCGACGCGTAAGCCTCGCGGGCTTACACGTTTACGGTCCTTGTCCGTACTCAAGTCTCGCGGCAGGTGCAAGTCCGCGGCGCCCTCGTCTCCCACCAAGATGAAGGCCAAGGCGGCAGCGTCATCTGCTGCTGTGGTCAAACGCAAGAAGGCGAAATACGCTGGCGTGCGCCCTGCACCTCTTGCCAACGAGCTTGCACTTATGCAGTTTGTTGATGGTGGCAGCATGGAATCCAATATCAAGCGTGTCATGGAGGCTCAGGCCAAAGCTGGCGCTGCCGGTGTTGGAGATGTCTACCGCGATGGCGAAGGCGGTATCTGGTGGGATCAGGAAGAGGAGTGGGAGTACGCCCATCTCCTCGCGGATGGTGCCGTGAGCGGCACCATGGGTGACCTTCAGTGGGTTACTTTTGGCGGCGACAAATCGACCTCTGCTATCCCTGACGTCGACGAAGATCGTCGCGGCAGCGTTTCAACCCAAGACTCTGACTTGGATCCGCGCTACATCGTCCAACCTACTGACCATCTTGACACGGATGATCTCGCTGTCTTTGGAAGCGCTCTTACTCCCTTCGCTACTCGCAAGCCAGCAATGTCTGTCCTCGCCCTCCCCTCCCGTCCCCGGCGGGCTGCCAAGCACCTCCGCAAACCCGACTACCTTCTGAACGTGGCGTTCACCAGGGGTTCTGCGTCCCCCAAGAGCCCCAAGTTTGCGCTGTCGGCATGTGCAAGTGGTGTCACTAAGCCCAAGGGCAAGGCGCGCAGACGCCCTACGCCACTGACACTCACCCCTCCCAGCCCTGCACTGAAGCGGCCGTCCAACTCTCCCATGGATACCGAGCGCACCCGCAAGGACTTCCTTGAGTCATCGTTCGAGCCTGCGGTTCCTGCTACCCCTGCTATTCCAGTCACATCCAGGGACAATCGTGGCATACTCGCCACGCGCCTCGACCTCTTCTTGCAGCCCAACAACAGCAGCTCGCTCAGTCTTCCTTCCAAGAAGACTCTCGCAAAGAAGCCGACGAGGCTCAACATGATGGGCCTCTTCAAGTCCTCCAAAAAGTAGGAGGCGAAATATACCGTCCATTCATTAATTTTCGTTTTCTCTGCCTATTCAACATAAATCCGAACGCTTATTAATGCTGATCTTGTTGTATCTTGCTGTTCATTTTTGGTAACGATTTTGTAGCACACTAGTGGTTATATGGATAGATCTGTAGAGGAATAACGATAGTCATTCTTGCTTGCTGTCTTGTACATCTTATCTGTCGCACGAAATCCGAGTATCTGTGTCTGATCTTTTGGTTGCCTGGCTTGAGACAGTAACTTATCCTGGCAGGACATGATCGATTGACATTGGTCTGATTGAAACACCACGGCGATGAACCTCCTCCACGAATCTGGCGTAGTTATACTTACAGCACACGTCCTGGCGATTCTAATTATGAATATTTAGCGCTTAGCCTTTGAGTCTAAGCTGAAAAAACCCACTTGGCCATTTGAATCCACTCATCGGTAGATGCGAGTCCAAATATGGGAGTTAGGAAACTAAAGAAGCGACGTAACCGTGACCTCCTTTCGACCCGAATTCCTCAAAGCTTCGCACATATCTCAATATTCCTGATGGCTGGCGATAAGGAAACACTACTCAGCATGGGATTCGACCCAGCCCGTGTCGACTGTTCGTATTCTCTTGTCTCACCGGTCCGCATTCCCTGGCTGATTGTGGCGCCGCCATGGACGCGTGATACGTAGGGGCACTGAGAGCGACTAATAATCGCGGTTTGCAGCCTGCTATGGATCACATTCTAGAGAACGAAGGGAAGCCTATTCCAGATCCGAGCGCTGCTGCTCCTACGAGTGCATCAGGCAGCGCGGGGCAGCCTATGGACGTCGATGTGGACGACGAAGATGAAGATGCCCTGCGGCGCTTGATGGGAACTAAGGCTGGTGCTACATCGAGCACTGAAGCAGAGGCCAAGGTACGTTTGTTCCAATCGCGGCTTTGAAGCCTCTATATTCAGCCCACTCACTTATTAGAGTATTAAATGCTCAGAATGCGGCAAGGTATTTAAGAACACGGCGTTGGCTAATTACCATGCCGAGAAGAGTGGTCATGATCAGTTTGAGGAATCCACGGAAGAGGTTTGTACCCCGTGACGCGTGTCCGTATCTCTCACCCCAGATGACCTTCAGATCAAGCCACTTACGGAGGAAGAGAAGCAGCAGAAGTTAGCTGAGCTCCGAGAAAAAATAGCTGCAAAGCGCAGCGTGAAGGCTCAACAAGAAGCCATAGAAGCACGTGCGAATGAAACGATTCGTCGCAAGACTGGCAAGGTGAGTTTAGTGGCGCACTTAGTGGCGTTTGTGTTTCAGAAGTTAAATTAAACAAGGACGTCGGCAAACTGAAAGATGAGATGATGGCCAAGGAGCTCGTGAAAGAAGCTGAGCAGAAGCGTAGAGGTAATTGCCATGCGCATGGATTCTATGCACATTAATCCGATCTAACTGCGCGCGATAGAGAAGCTTGAGGATGCCAAAGCCAAGGCCGCGGTAAAGGCCCAGATTGAGGCAGATAAGAAAGCCCGTGCAGAGAGGGCTGCAAGGGAGAAAGCTTTACGTGACGGCCAGCCAATTATTGACGGCCCAGCCAGTGCGTCAACGACTCCAGCAGTGACAGCGTCCTCATCCAGCGGCACAAGTGGGAAGGACTTCAAAGAGACTCGTCTCCAAATCCGCATGGCAACTGGGGGAACGCCTTACACAACCACCCTGCCAAGTGACGCAAGTATGTCTCATCATTTCCCTGCATACACAACCGTCTTGTCAACTGACACATTTTGCAAGCGTTACGTGAAGTCGCTGAATTTGTGGCTGCCCAAACGCTTACCGTCGACGTGGAAACGGTTACATTCGCCCAGCATTTTCCTAGGTCAGTCTGTCTCTTGTTGCGACGTGTACCCAGTACCGACGATCCATAATCCTTCCGATAGGAAAACTTTCTCTCGCGATCAGTTTAGCAAAACACTGAGGGAACTCGGATTAACGCCGTCAGCGGTACGTACTGTTCCGAGCATGGGATTATGACATGACATGTATTGGTTTTTAGGTCCTCATTGCGTCCTAAGGCGATATATCGGCTGTGACTTGGAATAACTGTGATATTTCCGGAATGGAAGTCTAGCAGGAATGAAACATGCTGTTGTACACCACCGCAATGAATTTACCTTTGTATATCATGGCAAAGGGATATAAAGTGACAGATGAGAAAATAATGGTGAAACATGCTAAATGTGAGTATGGAGAAAAATGGCCATGTCAAAAGACGGTTATCTAAACAGAAGCAAATGAAGAAACCAAGTTAAGAATATTCGTAGAGCGTTATCGAACCGTTCACATAACCGACCGCAATTCTCCCAGACTCCTCATTGATCGCTACCTTGTTCCACAGGTCGTCGTCTCGTACGTGAAACACCATGGAAGCATGCGAGTCATGTTGGCTAGTTGAGGATTCTCCCGTAGCCATCAGTATCCGTCCTGCAAGTCGTTGTCCGCAGTCGCTAGGCCCCATCCAGTCTTCGGTATGGCTGTCAAGCCAGAGAGCAGTACCATATCGTCCGAGAGTAACGGACGACGGAGCAAACAAACGCACTGGAGAGCCTATCGTCTGCACTGGAGTGGGCTGCACCAAGTATGGAATGTTGTATAGAGAAGTCTCCCGCCCTGGGACGTATGCAGGATTTGGGGTAAGCACGAAATGATGCAACACATTCACCGGCCAGGGATAGATGCTTCCAAATCGAACGACAAGGTTGATCGGCGAAGGACGGTGCGAGCGCGCAGCATGCCAGCTGACTTGCTCTGACATGTTGACAGTCTCTGTGCGCCACTGGAAACTGTGCTGTGCGAGTGGGTACGCGATTGGCGCTCCCGGTGTTGCGATAATGTTGGGCCGGGGAACGGTCGAGTAGAACTCGACAGTCTGTTGGCGGACGATTACCATGTAATCGTCGCGAAGATGCATCGCTTGGCAGCGATCGTTCTGCCAAACCATAGAACTCAGCGACGTGCGAAATTACATGGAAATCAAGCCAACCTGTAATAGTGAGGGGTTCACCAACTGGATTTTTTCACAAGGTTGATCGTTGATGTCCCAGATGCTCACTTCTCCGCCGTTTTCTGGACGTCGGGTGACGAGTGTGTTCCCACTGAGTAGGTGAATCTCTCTAATTCCGTCAATGGTGCTGAGCGGAACGAATGCTGACTCGGGGTCTTCTTCTTCGAAGTCGATGGTGAGTATCTCCGTTCTATGGTAGACAGTCAGTGAGAACGTTAAATGGGGTGTTACTATTTACACTCACAGTGCTGACTGCATCGCTATTATGGCTGGAGAAGAGGGATCGTCATTGATAACAACACCGCCATATGGCCCCTCCATGTGTGTCAGCTCTGCTATGCACACGGGTGTAGGGATAGCAACGTCCCAGCACTGGATAACATATTTTCTGGGTTGCGCAGTCATCGTGACAGAAATCAGCCAACGATTTCCTCTGCCAGGGAGAAACTGCATAAAAATAATGCGCGAATCTGGTTCGGTGGGCTTGTAAAAATCAACTTCCCTCTTCGCATCCGGATCAGGGTTAGTCCAGTTGCTGCGAAGAGCAAGTGCATGACATGTAAGCCGCTCGAGCTCTAAGGCTGACAAAAAGTCGAGGGATTTCCCATCGAAGTAGGGTATAGGGATGTTTTGCTCCTGGACAAGAGTCCGCAGAAGGAGAGCCCAGAGACTGCGCAGACGCGTGATAGCATAAAAACCTGTACTAGTCTGGAAAATAAAAATCAGATTGGAAAATCCCACGAAACGAAACAGGGGCGCAAACCTGCCGCAGCGCCAGGATGCTCTGGATAGGAAGATGCTGAATTACATCGAAAAGTATGTCGAGGGGAATAGGAAGGGATGGCGAGCGATCCCATGAGCCAATACCAATTTCATCCATAGTAGACAGACGTTGCTTTACGGTTGTTCAGATGAGTTGCTTTATTGTATTTAAGTGGAAAATGCAGTGATTGACACGTAGGTGAAAGTAAAGCAGGAATGTATGTAAGAAGGCGCGTTTTCAGTCCGATTCGATTGAAACGAACAAATAATGTTTGATGAAGTTCGGGTCTGCCAGTTGCAACGTGTAGACTTGGTTTTACCCTAGTGAAGGGTTTAGTGGGAGATATAAACGTGGCAAACGTACAAGTGGTCTAAGACATGTGCATGAGGGTCATACTTATATGATGGGCAAGCGATGTTGGCGGTGGTGATAACTATCACCGATGCTGCACGGGATAGTATGCTTGTGGGCTGAACGAATAGAGTCAGCTTCTCGAATTGTGATCACAATGAAACCCACGATGTTTTCTCTCTTTTCTTGAGCCGCATTCCGCGTGCCTCGCTCTTCTAAGTACGTCCGTGAGAGGGAAGTAGTATGAATACCTTCGCAACGGTGACGGGGAAATACATTTCTAGTTACGATCTGAATATGCCGTAGCAGGTTCATAATTCATAATGTTCGAAGTCAGTTTATGACCCTGGGTGGGTAATATAATATTGCGTCACTGAGACTAAAGCGCCTACCGGCCTCGCGAACTTGTGTTGGACGAGTTAAACTGGTATCTCTAGATGCGAAATTCGCGGCCTTGCATGTGACCAGTAATTTACATAAAAAACATATCAATTTTTTTTAATCAGAAATTGCCTTTTTGGCTTTCCACACTCGCGACACGGTGAGCCACATAAATGTATTACTGACGCGGTCAAAGTTTATCTGACAGGTTCAGGCAAAGTAGGGGAATGATGGCAGTTCGATTTCCTAGGAGAATACAAAGTTTTCCTTGGTCTGATAAGATTAGATTCACATCCGTTTACATTTTTAATTTTACTTCGGGTCCCATCGACATACGGCAACATCAAGGGCCAGCGGTTATAATTGGGGTTTGGTCATGCCGTGCCATGTGTTCAAGCCTGTGTTCGACCGCCTCATCGCCTACTATTATAACACTTTGCTGACTTTTGCAACATACAGATAATTACCAGCCATCCGGTTCTATTATCGTGTGCGCTACTGCTCATATGAATCTGGTCTCATCAGATCTTGAATCTCCTCGTCGTCCTTCACTTGTGCGCGACCGTCCTTCTCGGCCTCCGTTGCCAAACGGGCCACGCTTGCGCTCACGCACAAAAAATTCGGTCGATATGAATTGTCCCCTCGGAAGCTCTAGTACCGACGGAGGCTCTCCTGTCGTTACCTCCGGGTTCACATCACCTCTCCTCACCTCTCCCTTCCTCCGTCCAGGCTCTCCAGGCCTGCTGGATGAGAGCCAATCATTTTCCCTCGATGCCTCGCTCCCGCAGTGCATGCCACAATTGGGTGCTTCTTTACACACACATGCGACATCAGACATTGGTGTTCAAGTTTCACCGAATTTCGCTTCGTTCCCTCTATCTCCCTCGTTACCGCCTGCAGCAACACCTCCAGCTCAAAAACCAAAAGTAACACTCAAGTCAAAGCCATCGGTAGCGACATTCCTTGCACCTCCTCCTCTTGCGCCCCCACCTACAGTGTCGTTTGAATCCATACCGATTCCATGGAAGGGCCTTCCCTATGAGGCCGCCCAATGGACATTCACCTCATCCGAACTGCAGGAGATAGTCTCACGTGCTATCAGGTTGAGCGCAAAAGAGTCTTTTATACGCCTCCTATCCCTCAAAGCGCTCGACGCAGACATGGTCAAAGAAGCAGAGCGTCTCGAAGAAGAGCGCCTAGCAACGCAGGTCAAATGGAGATTCGAAATGAACAAACGAACCATGCTGATGCAGGCGCTCAACTCCTGTGCGAGTGTGTTTGCCAACTCGGGAGAAGGTGATAAAGAGAATGCATTGGGAGGCTTGATATCTCAAGTTGCAACTTCTATCGCTTCGTGCGATTCTATGCTTGCATCCATTCTGCACATGTCAGACCAACAGGCTCAAATTTCGGTGGTTCAGCACCGACATTGGGCATCAGCTCTTGGGATTGCACTCCGCAAGCTAAACAAAGCATTCGAGCGTCAGGGAGAAGAGATGAAACGCGCGTTAATACGTATCCAGACGCTCGAGGATGAGCTCGATGAAGCCTGGAGAGAAGCGGAGGGCATGGCTGCGGAGATTGACGAGATGGAACAGAGCGACGAGGAGGAAATTGATGATATCGATGACAACCAAACACTAGGAGACGTTACCATCAACACCGATATTGCACACGTCATGGGTGTCACTGCTAAAGCTGTTTTATCCAAAGCCACTCTCATCTCCCAAGTGAAGCATGTACCATCCGACGCCAAGTCCATCAAGTCTTTGAAATCCATAAAATCCTCCCGCAGCAAACGATCCAAAGATGGCCCCAACCGAATTTCACGTCTATCCGCAGCAAAGACACGCTCACGCACCGCATCCAATGCCAGTCTCCGTTTGCCCAAGGGGTTGCGCACCCCGACAACATCTCATATGTCACAAGATGAGCCACCACCCTTGCCTGCGCTTCCAGACGCCTTGCAAGGATGCTCGTTCCTTGATATGGACAGCAACGGCGCAGAGTATTCCCGTCCGCTAAGAAAACAGCTACCTAACCGTGCGCATCCTCATCATGTTTCTATCGCTCTCTAACATTTGCAATGCAGGCGCTCCAGAACCGACAGTCTCCCTTCCTGAACCTCCCCATACAGCAGGTCTTCCTCGAACATCCATTCCCTCGATTTGGATAGACGCCGACTCAGGCCCCGGTTTGCGACCGAACGGCCTCGATCGTTCACATTCCATGCAGATCTCCTCCTCTCCCCGTCACGGCCGGAGAAGCGAACTCGTGATGAGCCTGTCGCGGTCCGAAGCCGGAAACTCCCCTGTGGAGAAGGTCGACCCTGTTCTGGGTAGTACAGGTACTGTGACTGTAGTGGATAAACCACTTCCTGTGGACATACCTGTACCTGTACCTGTTATCGATCGGCCACTATCAGCCGTAGATAGGTTAGTGTCTGGTGCGATGGATCGACCGCGCCCGAGTATAGATAGGAGGAGTTCTGGCTCTCACAAGTTGACACTGCTTGAAAGGTCGACAGGAATACCTGCGACTCTTATCTCCGGTGGGAGGTATTACTCGCGGGGATTACCCAGCTACCGGTCAACGGAAACTATCTCCGAGGATAGGACCCCGCGTATAGGAACACCAAATAATGGTTAGGTCGGGAAGTTATCGGTCCATCTACGCACAGTCTAGGCATGTATGCTTTCATCGAATGGACCAACCGACTGAATCTGTTCAATTAGATATAATTCACATTCCATTTTTATGCACATATGTTCCTTCACTCAGCTACTGATATCATTGACTTACAAGAATTCGCAATGTGCATCCATAATTATACTTGCTGTATAACACACTACCAGCTGGCTTATAATCTTTCTTGTTGTCTGTTACTGTTTGCACGGCATATAGTATGTGCCTAAATAATCATCCAGTCCAACAGAATATTCATAACACTGAAACCAGAAAGATCTCTGAACTGCCGCAACGACAAATTACTTCTGCGCAAGAACGAGGGCGCCTTTGTTCCCGATTAAAGTAAACCATGCATCTTCCTGTCCTGCTTTAGTGGCACCCACAGCGGGTGGTAGGCCGGATGAACCAAGAATGCCTGCTTTCATAATAGCTTTGGCAAGAACGGAAACGTGAATCTCCGCGTTGGACGTAAAATGCGACGCGGCGCCAGTCACGTAACTTGAATTAGCCAAATCAACATTGAAATAGAATTTGAGGGAAGGAGAACGGCATACCCCAATATGGTCTCTGCGAGTCTTTTATCAGCACGCTGTGCTCCTTTGAATAAAGCTGGGCGGAAGACGACGGTGTCCGCATACCCAAGGCGTGCTATGCCTAGTTCTGTGAGACCTTTTGATCTGAAGGAAAGAAAGTCAAATAAGGATTAAGGAAGAGCGTCCCTTGGCAATGCTTGCGCACCTCATATATAAGAAGTGAGAGGACGAGTCAGCAGCAGCAGTCTATATTTCGCATCAATTCACATCGTGTGCATCACATGTTATATGTTAAACCCACCGAAAGATACACGACACGTTGTTTGTGTTCCGGATCATCTGTCTTTGCAGCCTCGCAGGCGTTCACCACATACCTGCGTACGATACATGAGATGGAATCGAGCATGAGAAAAAAACTCAGCTCACTCTCTGTCAACCTTCTCGAACATTTCTGCGCTCCCTGCATTCGCGCGAGTCGTCCCGAGGGTGACGAACACAACATCCCACCGTCCATCCTTCAAGCCTGCTGCTTCCAGGTTCTCAAAGTTGACTGTTTTCTGCTCCAGTTTGCCCCTATTCTGGGGAAGATCGGCTTCTGGTGTTACTCGTCTGCCATATTCGCCAACTTTAGACCATTGATCGTTTGAAAGAAGTTCGCGAAGGAGATGTCTGCCTGTCGCGCCTGTTGCACCTAGAATGAGAGCTGTTGACATGGTGTGTAGTGGCCAACCATCTCGGACGCGAACGCAACCTCAACTCGCCAACGCACACGCAGGGCTTCGGCATCCTGCCAAACACCACATAACATCACATAACATCACTCAACCTCCGTACTCAGTAGCAGCAACCAGTTGTGGTTGAGTTTCAAGCTATCATGTTGATCCGAAGTTGATCTGGATCCAAACTGGCGTTTGTGGATGGTGTATGATTGTAGCGCGGCGCACGCGCCGGTTCCCGACTCCGCCAGCTCGTTCCGATTATGTAATGTCTTTCTTCGAGGAATCGGTAGTGACTGGCCTTGGATCAGCGAAGCCCAAGTCAGAGCGGTCCAGGAGAGCGCCGCGAGGCAGACTATTCTTAGCACCCGCTGCAGTCACCCGTCTTCTAGGATAAGAGTCTGTTAGCTAGGGCCAGAGGAACGCTAGGATGGCGGGGATGGCAGTGGTTTCAGCCCTGCGAAAGTTCTCGTCAGGGGGGCTACCGCTACCCCAACCGCGTCGACCTTCTCGTTTTGTTTAGGATAATATTACTGAGTCTATGTACTTACCTAGTGGGAGTACATGTCCTGTCGCACGACTGCAACCACAAAACGAGACTGGCCAGCTGCATCCAGTAACCATGACTCACCGGCAGGGTAGTTTACGGTTGGGGGAGGGCAGGAAGCTTCAGACCTGGGCCTGGAGTCTCGCGGCCTTGAGCACATCGAGACCCCTAAACCTACTTACTGAGGAACCCGTTTCGGCCGTTTCCGAACCAAGCAGGAAATTTTGGCGTCTCCGTGCAAAGACGATGCTGGACCACATGTTATTCTTTGACTTGTAAACATACTCGTACGCTCCCGTTGTATCACAATCTCCCTGCTGGGCAAGATCTCACTTCGATCCCGATTTCCAATCACTATATGGCTGTTAAACTGAAGTGATCTTGTTTTGAGTCTACTACTAGACTCCCGTTTACAGTGGGTTGTATTTCGTTTGACGGTGCCGCCATTGTAGTGACCCTCCATAATGTGTCTGGCTCACTGTCACTGGCTGATTCTAAGACTGCTGGTTATTGCCACTGTTCCATCATCCGTCAATTCTGCCTTGGTTCGTCCCAAGGTATCTCTTTTTCGCGCTCATTGGAACAGTATCCCCCTTGGTTCCATTCCAATGAGACCATCAGACCTCCGAGTCACCTGCATACTGTTTTGGAATATCCTTTATTTCAATCGACCTGTCTCAGACGTGCCAGGTCTTTCTGTCGTCCGCGCACCAAACCCAACTTCCTCGCCGCCATTTGCCACCACTTCATTGAGTTATGTGCATCTTTCTTGGCGAAGTATGTTTCTAACGTTTTGCCTGAATTTACATCTGTGCAGCTTCCATATGGATGTGATCTTCACTTTCTGCCGCTGCTGTGCGCTTTCTTGTACGGCTCTAAGGTTGCCGCAGTGCTTCGTCGACCTGCCCCTCCTACTTATGTATATCATTATGTTGGCGATTGCGTGGTGCCTTGGTGTTGAGGATCTCATTCGTCGCCTGCGCAATATGAGGCTTGCCACCTTATGTGACTGTATCTGTGGGTCCGACCGGCCTGCGCTGCACGCTCGCTCTCGCTCAAAAATGACAAACAGTTTGGTTTTCTACATCCACGCTCGCGTGTCATACCTGCAACTCATAGGCCCTCCTGTATTGTGCGACATCTGGCTTGCATACTCTCCTTGCACCAATTTATTGCCGGTATGTGGTTCGGAGTTAATTGATATTATGATTGCATTGCAAGCATGTTCGTATCTGTATGGTATAAAAACGCCTGGAAATCGATATGGTTGTCACTAGGCGGGTAGTAACCAACTGAATCTATCCAATTAGATATCAGTCACATTCCATTTTTATGCACATTGTCTTCACTCATCTACTGATATCATTGACTTACAAGAATTCGCAATGCGCATGCATGATTACACTTGTTGTATAACACACTACCAGCTGGCTTATAATCTTTCTTGTTGTCTGTTACTGTTTGCACGGCATATAGTATGTGCCTAAATGACCATCCAGCCAACAGAATATTCATAACACTGAAACCAAAAGGATCTCTGAACTGCCGCAACGATGAATTACTCCTGTCCAAGAGCGAGCGCGCCTTTGTTCCCGATTAAAGTGAACGACGCATCTTCCTGTCCTGCTTTAGTGGCATCCACAGCGGGTGGTAGGCCGGATGAACCAAGAATGCCCGCTTTCATAATAGCTTTGGCAAGAACGGAAACGTGAATCTCCGCGTTGGACGTAAAATGCGACGCGGCGCCAGTCACGTAACTTGAATTAGCCAAATCAACATTGAAATAGAATTTGAGGGAAGGAGAACGGCGCACCCAAATATGGTCTCTGCGAGCCTTTTATCAGCACGCTGTGCTCCTTTGAGGAAAGCTGGGCGGAAGACGACGGTGTCCGCATACCCAAGGCGTGCTATACCCAGTTCTGTAAGACCTTTTGATCTGAAGGAAAGAAAGTCAGATAAGGATTAAGGAAGAGCGTGTACCGTGGCAATGCTTGCGCACCTCGGATATAAGAAGTGAGAGGACGAGTCAGCACCAGAAGACTATATTTCGTATCAATTCACATCATGTGTATCACATGTTATATGTTAAACCCACCGAAAGATACACGACACGTTGTTTGTGTTCCGGATCATCTGTCTTTGCAGCCTCGCAGGCGTTCACCACATACCTGCGTACGATACATGAGATGGAATCGAGCATGACAACAAAACTCAGCTCACTCTCTGTCAATCTTCTCGAACATTTCCGCACTCCCTGCATTCGCGCGAGTCGTCCCGAGGGTGACGAACACAACATCCCACCGTCCATCCTTCAAGCCTGCTGCTTCCAGGTTCTCAAAGTTGACTGTTTTCTGCTCCAGTTTGCCCCTATTCTGGGGAAGATCGGCTTCTGGTGTTACTCGTCTGCCATATTCGCCAACTTTAGACCATTGATCGTTTGAAAGAAGTTCGCGAAGGAGATGTCTGCCTGTTGCGCCTGTTGCACCTAGAATGAGAGCTGTCGACATGATGTTTAGTGACCAACTATCTCGCATGCGAACACAACCTCAACTCGCCAACGCACGCAGGGCTTCGGCATCCTACCAAATACCACATAACATCACATAACATCACCCAACCTCACTGCCACTGCCACTGCCATACTGTTGAACCAGTCACGGTTGTGCTCAAGTTTCAATCATGTTGATTCGAAGTTGATCTGCATCCATACTGGCGTCTGTGTATGGTATATGATGAGCTAGCCTGGATGCTTATCGATATATCACGCATGCCGCGTTGACGTGGAAGCACTTCCAACATGTCTCAGACACAAGTCCTACCTCCAGCTAACGCCTGCTAATACTATGATTCTAGAATTTGGCGCCTATGTCAACAAGTCGCAACACAAGCGCCAGGGAGCATGTGGTGATACGCTACTATTATATCCTCTGATTTCCTTCAAGTTGACAATTTGAAGTAAGGCACGCTGTCGACGGGTGTACTCCCGGGCCTCAAACTACTCCGGCGAGATACGCTGCTACTATGACAGTCTGGCACCTGCGCAACTGCGCGATGCGACTAGTTCGGAATTTCATCGACTCTATCCCCTACGCCACTTGGGTCTCTCCCAATTGGCAGCAATCCAACTTCTCTGGCCTCCAGACATGAAATTCCCGGTGATCCGAGTCTCGGACATGGCAGTGGCGTGATAGCGTCAAATTCACCGGTATAAACATCATCCGTCGAGCTTTAGAGATTGTCAATGCGTTGAATCATGCGACAGGTATCAGGCTGTGGAATTCAAGATATCAGATCTTTTGAGGCCATGATACCGATTCATTTTATGTGTATGCGTCCCAGTGTATCAACGTGTCCTCGCATGTCTCTCAATTCAGCGCGGATTTGCATGGATTATCCTTGAGAATATACGAATGCCCGTGTAACTCGACTAGCGGCAGGAAGCATCGCGCTCAATGACCTGTGAATTTGGCCATATCACACCCGTGTTTCAGGCCCTCAATTCGCACAAATAATCTTAGAAGGGCCTTGACACAGATGATTTACTTTTAGGTACCCAATGTCACTTAGACTGGCGATGGATTATTATATATTCAATGCTGCACTGCACAGTAAACATTCAAAAAGCATTATTGTTTCGTTTTCAATAAAACGTTACAGGTATTCAACACTACATAGATGAAGGTCGAAAACCATCCATCACCAAACATCAAAAATAAAAATGGGAATTACAGCTCTGCCCAGAACGAGAGCTGGAGACAGTGACTAGATCCATACAACAACAACCACACTACAACCTAGAACAAAATGGCAGCAAGTTTTTGCCAGAAACCCACAGGCGGGTAGTATGGCCCCTCTGTCTCCTCCGGGGTAGGAATACCCTAATCTCACGCATCAAATCAAGTCGAAGAGTAGCCACCAAACACTTACCGTCACGAAGTCCATCTCTTCTGGTTTCCAGATCTCAGTCTTTTTCACAAACTTCCAGCCGAAGTAAAGACCGAAGAACAGCGGTATGTTGATATCTGCGAGAGGGAATTGGGGTTGTAAATCAATCAAGACTTCACGGAACAATGAGCAGACGCACAGGCAGTGAGGAAGCCGGCGGCGGTGAAGTCCCAGAATATTTCGAAGCCGTTGATGAGGATGAAGAAGATGCACCAGCACAATCCCCAGATCGAAAGCCATGGCTGAAAGTGGCATGTCAGTGTCAGCACTTCGCGGAGCCGCGTATCGATAGAGGCTACGTACCTGGAGGCGGTTCCAGTAGTAGAGCTTTGTGCGGTCAATACCTTGGTGCTTCATTCCGCGGTCTGCATATTTCGTGAGACCTACATTAGATAGGGAGATAGGTGGATGATGGGCTTACGGAAGAAGATGTAGGTCAAGTTGATAGATCCCCAACCGAAGAAGCCGCCAACAGTTGAGAGGTTGACAAACCAACTAATCAAACGTCAGTACTGGTCGTACACCACTAGGAGCAGACATACTTGAACACTGTTGCGGAACCTGATTTGATGTTCATGAGCGCGAGGAGTGCAAAAACGCTCTATATATAGAATCAGCGCCATGCAAATAGCGCGACGGTCCCAAAAATGACGCACAGAGAATGCAACAGCGACAAGGGGAAGCCCAGAGTTCGTACACTTTGAAAAAATCTTAGGTGCTTGCCCTCGGAGAGCAAGACCATATAGGATACGAGATGAACAGAAGAGGAACGAGTTTGCTGCACTGAATGCACTCGTCATGACGCCGGCATTGATGATGCTTGGTAGGACTGTCCATGTAAATATGAACAGCGATCGGGTCCGGATTATCGTGAATGTTTACCTTTAATCCCAGCATTCGCCATGGCAATGACATAGGGAGATTGGGCAGCAGTACCCGTGGCTGTACGGAATATATTAAACCTATCCTACAGGACACGAGCAAGAACTTACATTGGAGCAAGTTGGGATCGTTGTAGGGAACGATAAGGCCTGTGATGAAGATACCAAGGATCTGCGCGCACCCTTCATCAGGACCTGCATCATTCCAACCAAAACAACAAAGGCTTACATAGAAAACTAAAATACGGAAGAATACCCTGCGGACGGCTTTCGCGATGTTCCGGCGGGGGCTTTCGGTCTCGGAAGCGGCGCTATAAATCGATTTGGAAAATAAGCTTCTTCCGTTGGTGGATGGGGGTTTGCTTACATTGCGACGAGTTCCATGCCTTGGAATGAGAATGATGCTTGAACAAGAACATTCAAAATACCGAGGAAGCGGTCCAGGCTAACATGCTGAGGTTCTAGTTGAGCACCTGCTAGAGTACCGGGATTTTTCCAGTACTGCCCTTATTGTCAGAACAATGGTTTATTTCCAGTTGACTTTGATACCCACCTGGAAGCCCAGCCGATGGTGATCTGGTGCACCACCAAGATCAATGATCAGACCAACAAGAATGAGACCGGTGATCATCGTGACTTGTGATAATAGGTAAGGCAGAAACACCCAGCATCAACAATCAAGCTTACGTTTAATGATTGAGAACACGAATTCCGCTGGTAGTTTATATGGTTGAGTTTGAGTCGATCAGCATCAAAGAATAATTATTTCTAACCTTCGCCGAAATACCTGCGGGAAGGTTGTGAGCATGCACTACACGCAAGGTAAACATCACATACCGTACACCGAAGATATTCGTTGCACAAGCAAAAACAATGATAATTGCGGTGTAGATACCCGCGTGATTCGGCTACACGATGAAGCTTTAACAACATGACGGTGAAGCAATTACTTGGCTCACGTTGGAATCCCAATAAGTGATAAGAATCTGAGCACCCGTGATTTCCACCGGCACGGTTATCCTTTTCACGTGTAAACGTAATGACAAGAAACCAAAAAAAAAAAAGACATACACATTAGTCTGTTGCTCCATTAGTACATCGTTTTGTACAGGGACGGATGATTAACTCACATAAAAGTAGTTCTGATTAAATCGTGACGACTGTTAGAAACGCCACAGACTGCGAAAGAGTTGACTTACCCATCCAACCTGGACACCAAGCAATTAGCTATGACGCTATTGAATTATAGAATTTGGTACTTACTGCGAAACCAAGTGCAGGGTCGACCCATCGTGCGGCTGAATAATGTCGATCAATGCCACGTTTCAAGTAATATAGATTATCCTACAGACCAAAATGGGGGAAGGTCCCTGAAATTGGGGCGTGGGACGTCATTTCACCAATGGAACACAGCGAGCTGGAAGAGTATTCAATAATAGCCAAATGAAAGAGTGTGCGAGCGTACGAATATGCCACTGAGCCTACGAGGGCGTATGCGATAAGGGCACCGAGAGGGCCTGCGCCACTGAGAGCTTTCCCGGAACCCAGGAAAAGTCCTGTACCGAGTGTTCCAGCGATCTACATCCTTCGTAAGTCAACCCGCAACAGCAGCACCACGATGTGACATACAGCAATCCTAAAAAAAATCAATAAGCTGGTTACAGCAAATCAAAACTAGACACACATCTGAACATGGCGCTGCTTGAGTCGACGCTGTACCAAGTCGATGGAAGCGACATCGAACTTGTGCCTTCCGTCTGCAACAACGTGAACTCCGACGTCAAGCTGGTTCTTTTCGAGACTGTCAGCATCATACTTGTGATCCTCGTTACTCATCATGGAGTCAACGAGGGGGATCGCGCCAAAGGGAAGCGAGTTTAGATGAGGGGGGTTTCAAAGGAAAGGATTGACATTCGGATCATCTTTGGCAATTAAGTATGGTAGCTACACATGGCGTGGTGCCAGGTGGTGCCTGATACAGATCAGAAAATATACGACAGGAACCATACCAGTTGCTGATAGGAAGTTTTACAGCAATTTGTTTACCGACAATCAATCATTGACCGTGTCAAGAATGCGAAGCCAAAAGACTGCCGCGAGAAAGCCTGAAATTTTCAAAGTGAGCTAGGTGAATATGAATATTTTATTTGGCCGTCTAATGGTAAAAGAAGTGGCAAAAGCTGTACGAATAACGTTGGATGTCAGTTGAAAATGACATGATAAGCACGGAGTTAACCGACTTGTTCCTGATGATGTACAACATCTGAACCAGCCGTTCTAGGTCTGACGAGTATCAGAAGCTTTCGATTCGCTGCCTCGCCAAGTCTCCTTCCCTCTATTGATATGCTCAACGACAACATCGGAGACCGTCACGGTCTCGTTTTCATCAAACTTGCTCGATGCCATCATTCCGTGTGCCGGATCGGATCAGTCAACAACTACTACTACTTCAGGCTGAGCGGGCTGGCTCAAGGAATCACCACAGCGCACTCCTAGTAAGTACTAAGCAGGCCGTGCCAGTATTGTCGGAACCCGTATATCAATTCGAGGTGGCCAATCAAACCGTGGCTCAATTGCTATTATGGCTTATTTGACGCAGTCAAACAAAGTGCGGTAAGTACAAGCGCCGCCTGATGGATTCTCAGGCAGGCCTCCGCTCGCTCACCTCATTATCCGCTTCCATATGTCACTCGTGTGAGTGAGTCATTGACCTCGATGGAAATGCTTCTATTGTGGAGTTACCCCAAATTGAAGGAAGGCAGTTCAAGTTACCACCATTTACTCCTTCAGGCCATCCGAGTCTTCCTCGAAAATTCAGCATCATGATGATGTTGAACGTAGCGACTCGCACCAACTATCAATTTCAATATTGGACATCTTGTTCATCCGCACTAACATCGTGAACGTTCTGGATGACCCAATGAATGTCATAATGTCACACAGCCTCCCGAGATCATCCGCGGATTGGACTCATCTGGTCAGTAAAGGGTATACAGCTACCCAACTTTCTGGAACGTCCCGCTCGTCAAAGTCGCAAAAACAGCCTCACCGAGCTGTATATCAAATGATTCCCGCTTGCTGTATTGACTAAGGACTACGATGCGCCCGGGGAGCTATGCCTGCCAGATGTGAGTAAGTAAAGGAATCTACTTTCCTCTTGATTGAATGCAGAACCGATTGACAACCGGCGCCGTTGTCATTGCGTGGTGCACCGCAGTACTGACAGTTCGTCTAATCCACTACCTCCGCTCCAGCTGACAGCCTGTTTCTCTAATTTAAATGATTCGGCTCACCACACACGCATGGACTCTTCTACCACCATTCTCACGCGCGTCGTAGTACCTACCTACATTCATCGAATGTGCTCCGCCATCGCGTTCAGACCACATCCTGACACCATCCGGCGCGCGCGGGATCACGAGCTTATTAATGAATGCGAGAATTATAGCCCTTCCAAGTCAAGCCTGGTGATTTCCATATTAATGGGCGTGAGGAGCGCAGTTGTGGCAGCTGACCGCTGATCCCAATAACGCCTTAGGAGCATAGAGTTGAAAAACCTCAAAAAGCAAGTTGTTGCGCATTCGGTATACAGTCGTCCCGAGTCCGAGACTCCGAGGTTCTGCTGGTCCAGGACATACATGGGAATGAGGCTCCCACCTTTGGTTCCCCTTTCACCTTAAATCGGTGTACCGCAAGAACGTGGTTGCCGCGTGGATGTCTCCTCAAACTGCCCAGGAAACTCCAGGAAACTGTATCGGATTTTTACCACTCCGAAATTATTTCGTCACGTCAGCGAACGCGAGCTTTTGGATTGGCTGTGGATATCCGGAAGCCCCTGTAGCTCCTTATGTACCTTATATCGAGCCAGAGCAGATCCCCGATTGTCAGCCCTTGTCTCGATGGGGTGGGCCTGCTACCTTGATTTTTGTTATCTGAGTCGTATTTCAATTCTCATGGAAACTCCATTGGTTTTTTTTGAGTCAGTTAAGTGTGAGATAACGTTTCCACGGCTACCTACAACAGTGCAGTGTCACGTAGTGCACACTTCGTGATCATTGATAATCGATCACAGATCACTTTATACTTGGCAACAGCCTTTTCAGGTAGATAGAAACTATGAGGTTCAAATTTCATAGAACAGCCCTACGTACTCCTGGACCAATATTAATCTTGTTATTCTAATAGGGAGCTCAGAGCAGCCTTGCTGCCGTTTGCCGCCGCTGTTAGTGAAAGCATATATCTACGAGTAGTACATAGTAAAATAAATTAAACTTGAAGTTTCTACTATTTCCGGCAAGTCATCAGTTGCTTAAACCTTATCATACAGCCTTCCTGTAGTCTCCCTAAGTTACCCTCCCTTAACCTCCCCTTGCCCCCCTCCACTCTAGCCCTCTTCGTACCAAGCCTTATCATACCTAACCCTCATTCATGAGCACATGTGTTTCTTGTAGTTTACGAGACGCGGGATTTAAAATATCCTTTAATATCCTTGATATTTATCACATGTGAGGAGACATGACTGATTAAATATCAGTATCTCAATGGTTAGGTGTTAAAAGATCGGTGGGTTTGGAGGGCTGAACGGAGTATTATTGGTAGCCTTGAGACGTCGCAAGGTGGCCGGAATTATTGTGAACAGGTTTGCATCATCAGAACTCTGCCATTCTGCCAATTGGCGGGGCAGAACTGGCACTGTGCAGTGTGCTCAATGCTCATATAACTTGTCGGCAGCAGGCTCAGCAGAAGCAAAAGCAAAGCAGCGGACAACAGCGGCCAGCCTACTTCGAGCTCCCCTATTAAATATTTCTGATTGTTTCTGTCTTCACGCAATGCCTCGAGCATCACGATGTCTGGAAAGCGTCAATATAATCCGCAATGCTGAAAATCCGACTGCTCAGCCTGATCTTGTTCTCGATGGCTAAGAAGAGATCGATCCTTTTTCACGCAGTTGAGCAAGTGCGACGAGGGCGCTGCAGCATTGCAAGGATCCTACATACGCGCATGACTCCGCGAAGTAGCCCCATCGATGAGTGAGGTTGCGATATAATGAAAGTTAACATACCTGGACAACGTTGAAGTACATCTTATACAGGTCTTGTAATCAGGAGAACTTGAGACCAATTGAACGACGAGAATTGCTGTTCGTGCGAAGCAGGCTTGGATTCAACGGACCACCATTGTGACAAGCGAGACAGGAGGGACCAAAGCCAACGGAGAAGGCAATAGAAACCGAGGATACGGTCATTTGACGAGGTGAACGACGACAGAAGAGTTCCGGGCTGATGATTGAAGGGAGGACGTCGGCGCGAGGACTTTAGAACATAAATTAGATCTCGAACAACGCTCTAAACACTACAGGAAGTCATCCAGTACTACGACCAAGCATGGCATCGATACATTAATCATCCTCGTCCTCTCCAAGCACATGCACTGCTGCCGACCTCCCTTCCTCCCTTGATAGTGGCGCATACCATTTACTCGCATCAGTCGAGTCTGACAGTTCAATGCCCTCAGTGGAAAAAACAATACTAGGCTGCTGCGCAGACGACGCATTCCGCCCAGACGTGGAGTAAAGGTGCAGCAAGAAGACAGTGAGGAGGTAGAACAGGAATGCAATACTGTGAGAGAACTAAGCTGACAAGCATTAACGCGAATTCGTAAAGGCCCCTACCTGTACATTGACAGTACATATGTGACGTGATCCATTCCTTCCTCGTGAACAGCTTCGAGCTCCTCGTCCGTAGCAGACATAAAGAGTAACCTGGATACACAGTCAAGAACTAAGCTTGTTTGTGCTATAGTGGCAACGTACCCAGAAGCAACTAGTAACTGATAGATCTTGCAATAAGTACTTTCACGACAATTGTTAAGGAATGATACTGACAAACGGTGGCAAGTGCCTGAATGCCCGGGCGGCATTTGGTTTTGTGGCAACACCGGCATCTCTGGGCGCAGAAGGTGCCAGGGTGTGTTCTGAATCATTATCATCCAGTGGAGACGTCTCTAATAGAGGTGAGGGCGGCAGCGGTATGAAACAAACCTCAAGGATACGTGCAAAACCGGCGAGCATCAGCGAGTATCCGAACATAGAGTGAACCTGAGAATACGACCAACATCAGTACACGCGAATGGTGAATATATGCAACCTGGCATGATTCTTACCTTCGTGGACAACATCATAGCCTGGGCATGGTCTGACATAGCCCATCCTGTTAATATTATGCTAAGCGCTTATCAGACTATCGATCAGTGCAAGAAAGAGCGTAAAGACGAACATCACGCCGGGGACAACATTTCGCTGCATGCGTAGTCAAGCTTAGAAATGCACTAAAGGCAATTGGGTACGTACCTGATTATTCCGAGACAGGAAGATGCCAAGAGCGCCTCCTAACCACCACAGTATCCCAAGAATCCTACATAGGGATGGTTGATCACTTGACCAATACAATTCTCAGAATAGATGTACGTATGCTGCATATCTTTTATACTCCATTCACCACCGTGGTGTTCAGTAAATGTATTGACTATGCCCTGTCACAAATTTAGCTCGAGTATATTGTACGTCCGTGATACGCGTACCCAAAGCATGATTATCCACGAATCCCACCATTCCGGACTGCGGCTGCTGCGGCGGACCCAGTTGTCCCCGACAACGAGTAAGAGTGTCATAATGATACCATAGGCAATGAATGCACTTCCCTGGAGACTTCAATGAGCATTATTCGAAAGTGGTCATTACACGTGGACTTGCCATAATATAGTGCGCGGCACATTGTCCGGCTCCTGCCTCCCCGCAGAACCCCCTCAGCGTGATGACGCCAAACAAGCCCTGAACCCAACCAAGGATGGGCCATATACGTCCTAGGAGGCCATGGGCGCGCACAGCGTATGGTCGTAGGGTACGTTCATGAATATGAAGCTTGAGATAGATTCCAAGGCCCAGTTGGGCGAGGATAGGGACCAAAATCCATGATCCGATCTGTGAGTGGACAGAAGAAGGGAATTGTCGACCGCCATGCGCATGGCCAAGAATTATGCCGCCAAAAGTTAGGGCAAAGGCGAGACTCTGTACGTAACCTCCATGATCAGAATAAAACCACCCAAAGAGAAATAATGCAACGTACTTGTACCGGAACATGCCATCTACTTCGTGTAAGGCCAAGTACCATACCCACGGGGAATATGAAACCCCATACGATAGCTTGGAGGGCGATATGTATCCAGAGAATGGCATCAACTGGGGCATGTAGTTGTTCTTCTGTAAGGTCTGCTCCATGATGTTCATGAGCGAGCACCGGTACTATCCCAGTGAAGACGAGGGGAAGTAGTAGGGGTGTCCATAAGAACAAGTCGGCTGCCATTAACGATCTTGAACGTGGTAATCAGATTCAATGTGCTTATGGAACAGAACCAAGCGATGTGTGAATTGAGTGAATCGATTTCGGCATGTCGGCAACTTCCACGTAGGTTTGATGACGACACCGATCTATTAAAATCTGGCCTCGCCTAGGCTTGGTGGCGTGGGTTACTTGCCTATTATTTCATTATCTTAACGTCGACAGTAACAGCTGGCTGCTCTCCATGTTGTGTCCGCTCGAAGATACCCTTTTCTTGTTGAACAAGTCCGATTCTATCGCGAGCCTTCCCCACAACCAGCCTCTCACTTAACAGTAAACGACCCAAGTTCTGGAGACCAAATCTTCGCATATCCGAGGGTACCCAATCGTTTCTAGATGGTCTCGCACGGGTTTTATGAACAAGGTACTTGACACAGGTCCAGTATCTACTGGCTGGATGGACATCCTTACCTATCTTAATAGATACAGTGATGGTTTCGATTATACAAGCCCACTCATCATGCATGTTCGTCATAGAGATTTTCTTGAGCAAGCTGTCATACACTTAGAAGAGTTCCTCGCCTTCTGTAAGCACACTCGTTATGCATCACTGATGTATCATACCAATGTCTGCTCGACCTCACGGCTCCTTCGGAAGTGGGCACCGCCGACTCAGAGCCCCTACGTTATGCGACTCGTGCGATTGGTTCTATCTCTGGACTAGATGTCGGTGTTGAGGAAGTCTCGGCGGAATATTATTCTGCTCGTTTTTCGTTGGCAAATGATTGCCGATCCTATGTGATTCTACTGTCAATGCATGATGTTCTTTGACTTGTACAGTCACTGACGTCCATTTTAAACAGTCATAGCCATGTGGTGAGCGTGACAGGATAGAGATCTGTTGCAGGTTCGAAATCTGCTCAACAATCTTCTTTCCTTTTACCACGCCTTGAGCATTCACTCGTAGATGGATCCTTCAAGGTCTATCTTGTGTAGTCATAGCCAACTGGCACTAGAACAAATCAAAAATATACTCTCTTGGACCACGCAAGTTTGAAACTACCTGCAAATCATGGTGACATCCACTCAGACAGTTCCCGGAGGTTCATCTCAACTTGAAGTGTGGTTGCCATAACAAAATCGAAATCTGGTTCTCTTAGATTGCGAAACCTGCCCACAACTGATTTTTCCCACCTTGACATTCACTCATAGACAGTTACTCGGAGGTTCATCTCAACTTCGTCCTAGCCAACATGGTTACCACAACAGAATTGAAATCTGTTTCTCTTGGACCGCCCAGGTTCGAAACCTGCTGAACGACTGTTTTTTCTATCAGAATACACCTTGACATTAACTCGTGGATGGTTTCCTCGGATGTTCATCTGAACTGGTCTCACTAGCCAAGTGATTACCACAACAGAGTCAAAATCTGGTTCTCTTGGACTTCGCAGGTTTGAAACCTGCTGACGACTATTTTTTATCGGAACACCGTTTGACATTCAGATATCCACTCAATTCCCGACAGAGGTTTCGTCCCGTCTACCTGAATGGGCGTGGTGTCGCTTGGCTGCAATTAGCTCGCATTTGTTCATGCAAGATTCGATGGTTCTTGATTTCAACGACCTTCGAAAATGGATGTCGTCCAACCTTCTGCTGATCACAGTTGGATTTACCAGCCTGGAGGTACGTGCATTCGTTGTACTAGAGCGACATGATGACAACCTTACAGAGACTACAGGTTGCTCGTGAACTTTTGGCAGACGTTGACTTGTCTATGGAAAATTTACAGGAGCCCATTCCTCATCATGTTGGTACGGGACTCTGTGGACATTATTCGTTGCGAGTATTTGAAGGGTGCGACTCTGCGCATCAAGGTTTCAACCGTCGACTTCCCTGTTTGAATCAAGTGCGATTGTGGTTGCCGTAGCGGGCTGTGCCATGAGCGGCCCTGTGCGTTATTATTCTAAGCATAAGCACGGCTAAGCATAAACCGTAAGCTCCCAGCCTCGGGTGTGAGCGTCCCTTTTAAAAAATGAATACACTAAGTGTACGAAAGTTGATGGATTCCGGCTCGTCGGCTTCGAGGTTTGAGTTTGAACTTGAGTAGAATTTTGAAACACAGATTGAATCATCCGGTACTATGTAGGATACATCATTTAAGTAAGGCAATAGCAAGTGATGAGTGATATTCTCATTTGCCGCAAAGTCCTGCAGGCCACATAGAACTGTGAGTGACTGGATACCCTGAGGCGGAGTCTGCGGCTGGCTCAGGGTTGTCTCAAGAACGCGAATTTTGTACGTCCTACTACATGGAAAAGTTGTAGTTTACTGATGGAGATCGATGACATAATGACGGAACAACATGCATGTCCACCGGAGATTGACAGCCACAGTCCGAGAGCCGTGTGTGCCATTCTGAGAAGTTGAAGTTCAGCGTGACTATGGATATAGAAGTTCCAGCCTGAGAGTGGGCAACTAGTAGACTAAAGGATGTATGGGACTTTTAGGGTCATTGGCCACAAGGATATATCATTATGACTGTATCCTGTGATGCCTGCGGCATGGCACAAGCGATGAGAACGAGGGAGAACCTGGGAGAACGGCAGTACTAAAATTCCGGCGACATGGGCTTAGCGGTGATGATCGTCATGACATGCAGTGACAACCCCAGTGCAAGTGACATCTGAGACATAGCCAAATTACTACCAGTCCGCGACCAATGCTGATTGCTCAGATTGGGAGACATATTCGAAATTAACTTTACATTCATAGATAGCCTCGGGGTGTGCCATCTGTCCATAGAACTATTCTGATCGTATCTTTGACAAGTGTGCACATTAACATGAGCGGACGGTCCGCATACAAAAAGCCTGAGTGGGCCATATATGGTTTTATTATGTAACCCCGCTCCAATCCTCTGATCTGCTTTATTTATGACCTGTTATGACCTGGCCACTTAAACTGTATCATGATTCACGAGCCCCTTACCAAATCGCCAAAGGATGGCCCGGTGAATAAGAAGGGCAGAGGAAGCCAGGTATGCTATAATACAGGTATGCTATAATAATGCACCTATAGCTCAACTTCAACTGACTTGGCAGCATACATATGATACCAACTCCAACATATAGCAGATGATCATGTGGTTTGCGATCAAGTGAAACCATCATGATGCCGCGGCTATGGCTGCCCGCCAACTCAGATTAGCAGTGACTTGGTTTATGTATGTCGTACGTATTACTAGTAGGTGTCGGACTATATTACAGTCGTTGACCTAGGAACCGCACTGCAAACCTTACTTGACAGTTTATTTCGTCCTGCACGAGCCTGCATGCTTAAAAAAATAAACTGTTATCAGTGAGTGGGATTCTACTGGGTGCACTTTCAGGGCCACACCTGCATGACCTGCTATGACCTGGTGCGTCCGTCGGGCAGGAGGCCTGATATAAATTAAGCTTCCTCTTGAATCTGGTTTTGGACCGACATATTCTCTCTCCCTGCTAGTCGAGTACTAATTACTGTACAATGAGACAAATCCTGACAGGCTTGGTGCTCTCGAGCACGTTTGTTGCCCGTGCGTTGGCTGCCAGTGGACAACCAGCTCATATTTATGGTGTTAATTTGGGTTCATGGTAAGCGTTACTCTACGTCTCCGACCGACTGTTGAACTTAAGTGGTAGCGCAGGTTAGTCTTAGAGCTATGGATGCTTCCTCAAGGTGATAAACCTACGAACTACGTAAAAAGTACGCGTTCACTACTAAACAAGTTTCCCTAGGGTGGGTGGATATGGGTGGTCAATTATGTGGTTCAGATTGTTCGACATGCATTTCAACCGAGTCGTACGTTCCTATTCTATACCGTTTGTGTGTGAATCTCGATTTTTTCTGTGATAATCTAGGTCATTTGCACACGCATATCCCAACACTGTCGACGCTACATTTGCTCAACACTGGGAGACATGGTTTACACAGAGCGATGTCAACACTCTGAAGGCGGCCGGCATTAACACTGTCCGCATTCCTGTGAGTCGAGTCAAAGGCACACCGCGAACTTGGCCAAGCTAACTGGACGACTTGATCTGCTTTACCTTTTCCACTCCGTGCAAACTTGTGTGTTATGCAACACGTTCGTACATAGCTGGGATATTGGATAGTGGAGGATTTAGTCGATAGGCCGTCCGAATCATACCCTCGGGGCGGTCTTAGCTATTTGGTGAGAAACTCTGTAGTTCAATCCTCTAGTTAAATTCAAGCTTTGGCAACTAGCGCCGGGGCTTGGGCTGGCTGCAAGATGCCGGGATCCAAGTGATCCTAGATCATCACGCATTGCCCGGAGTTCAAACGGCTCAGCAAATGTTCACTGGAAAGTAAGTTTTTGCTCACTATTTGTATTGTACTGAGAATGATTTTTACCAGTTGCACTACTGATGTTCAATTCTACGTGAGTCATTTTGCGACTGGTAAAAGCAATAACCATAATGCCTTGCATATAGACTCCATACAACTACGGCCGTGCACTGGTGTGGACAGCGGTCATGACTACGCTTTCTCACCTGGACCCTGATTTTGTAAATGTATTTGCGATCGAAGCAGCCAACGAGCCTATTAATGACGCGGCCCAAACACCTGGCTATGGTACCTGTATGCATCACTCTTCAGAAGTTCTTTTATTTGCGCACTCATGATTCCTGAATCTTCATATAGTCCAAGAGAACTTTGTCCAGATAATCCGTGCTGTTGAACTCACACTCGGAATCTCTGTACCGTCGTCCAATTTATCAGTATCAGTATCAGCGTCCGTCTCGAACAACTTCACTGCTGCATTGATTGAGACATCCTCGTCAATCATCTTCTCGGCGGAGGTGCAAGCGGCACTTTCAGAAGCGGTTCCGATTATAATGGGGATTGGAGCAACGTACGGTTTGCAGACCATATTCGAAGCATCACCCTTCAAGCAGTCCGGTACTCCATTAGTGGCGAAGTGAGTTTGCTACACGTTCTTACTAGGATACATTGACAATGGCATGCAAAGCTTCATGGATGTGCATTGGCAGTTCAATAATCCCTCTAACCCAGCTGACGTTGCGATTGGCCCTCAAGCTTACGACGACCACTTGTATTACTCGTGAGTGCGCAGTTGACTACATCGAATTATCATGATTTCTTAAATTCTCTCTACAGGTCGGCCGTACGTTGTGTGCATGTAGCTTATTGCCTCTCATTGACAATTTAATAGGGAAATGACCCGACGTCATATATGATCAGTATCTGCAGTATGTCTTCTTCGTTGGTTCGACAGTGGTGTACTGAGTTGTAGTATAGATCTTCCAGAAATCCAGGCTGACGCAGCACTCGGCAACTCTCCGCTCTGGTTCGGAGAGTGGTCACTCGATACACAGTTCAATGCCACAGACGAGTTCCTTTACCAGTGGGCTGACGCACAGAAGTTGGCCTATAGTAAAGGTGCTGGATGGATTGTACGTGTTCCATAGTGTTTGATCAAGACGTCGCTCACAGAAGAATCCTTAAGTACTGGAACTTCAAGATCGAGACATCGAACCTCACTAACGGGACTGCCCGTGCAAGGCAATGGTTAGTGAAGGCGCATACCAGGGCACTTTATGAATGACTTGACGGTTATCTAGGTCATACCTTAAGGGGTTGGAACTTGGGTTCTTTACCCAGGACCCCTCAGCGTTCCACAATCCAAACGTGTGTGCTCCATACACGAACAGTACCTCGGATAGCACCTCGAATAGCACCTCGAGCGGTACCTCGAATAGCACCTCGAGCGGTACCTCGGACACCACTTCGAATAGCACCAGTTCAAGTGTGCCCATATCGATCCCTCCCACTGGTTATCAACCACTCCTTTATTTCATGTTATCCCTTTTATCATTGACATTCCTTTAAGCATGCTGGCAGTATGAAGCTCATTCCATGGAACGATACATATATTCTCGCCGCCATCACACATTTTTTTAGACATGACGGTCATCCTCAGGGAGGTTGCTCATGGTACATATACTTGAAACACCCGATCAGAGGAAAGGGCCAAACTTCGTCGGCAGGGACATTCTTTACTGTTCATCGGACTGTTTGAATGATAGATTGACATTTACTTTGGCAAGTTTTTTGCGTGAATCTAAGTCATTTTTGCAGAATCCTTTCACAAAAAATCGCGACGGGCGTCAAGCTAGAAATACAAATTTGTACTATGTGATTCGAGTCAGCGAAGGCATGTGGTCGGCTTAAGTTCAAGCAAAACGTTACACGAGTGACGATACTACTAGTACTGGATTCTGGGTTCGGACAGTACACATATCACTACTGATTTGCGACACCACCTCGGAATGAAACTGTTCTCGTAATACCAGAATGCAATCAGGGCGCAGACAATATGTCAGAGAAACGGAACTCAACTCTTTATATGCACAGCATATGATACATTCCAAGACCACCTTCTAAAACTATCGAAGCGATATGCAGTGACAGCGGAGAAGTAGGGGGGCGTCGTGAAAAGCGTGACTAGGGCTGCACTACCGAATTAACAGAAGAAATGAAAGTCATGGTCACATATGGAAACCGATCTGGACATGGCCGTTGAACGGAGCTCACAGAGAAATAACAGAGATCGTACTTGACGAGCGCGAAATAGCATTGATGAATCACACAAAGGTTTAACGATTCAGGGCTCAATTGAGCTCGTCTGGAGTGTAGAAAGTAATATTGTCTTACCGCTAGTTCCGCTGCTAGTGGAACACACATTTACGATTGTTCATGTGAAAGGACCAAAAAAGATCAGGAGGAGACAGCTGCCTATCACGCCAGCATATTCGTTAACAGACTATGATCACAGTGATGATACTATGGTCACGTTCACAAGGTCGGACGATCAGTAACTCCAGTGTAGATATTGATATTGCAACACCTCCTGGTGGTAGGCTCGCACCATTCAACGTCTATTTTGCCCTGTCATGTGGTCGCGGCTGTGACAATATTCAACTGTTGGGAGATTTTGATGAAAAGTTGCTGATGCACACCCTCAGGCAAATACATGCAAATTGAAGACGAGAGATTGGCAAGGTTGGATATGGAGACGGAGGGATGGTAGCATATGAGAGGAAGTAGAAATCAGGAGAAGAACTTGTCGATATGTATTAGCTACTATATATGTCTTTTGGTTTAAATTTCGACAACGAAGGAAAGTGCACGTGAAGACGGCGGAGCTCGATTACATAAAAGTCTATGATCATAAACTTCTTTCGATAGAACACATATATGCCAGTTTCGTAATGTCCACTTCTCTGCTCGTTCCCCTACATGTTGCATATATCAGAGCTCTTGGAGATGTTGGTTCTTCGACTCTTACTCAATGAACTGATCTCTAAGCCTTCAAGCAGAGCAAAAATGAACTGTCCTATCACCTCTCAGCTCACCTAAGGATGAACGCGGTGTACTGGGGCTTGGCTGCTCTTTTTATCATGGGGCACGAAGATGCGCTGGACCGTGATGAGATGATAGATTTCGTTATGAGCTGCTGGGATGAAGAGGCAGGTTTGTTCCCATCAAGAGATCCATGCCATCTCGAGCTCACATTCCGCAGGCGCTTTTGGCGCTCATCCTGATCATGACGCACACCTGCTTTCTACTCTCAGCGCAATACAAATTTTGTTGATGCAGAATGCGCTCGATAGAGTCGATGTTGATCGCGTTGTGAAATGTGCCTTGTTTATCTATTGTCGAATGGTTTGACATCACTAACGTGGCGTAGTCATCTTATCTTTGCAGCAACCTTCTGGAGTTTTTGCGGGCGACGCCTTTGGCGAAACTGATACACGCTTTTTGTATTGTGCGGTCAATGCTCTTTCGCTTCTCGGCAAGCTTGATGAGTTGGACGTCGAGAAAACGGTTGCATATATCAGGCGTTGCAAGAATTTTGATGGTGGATTTGGAGCCGTTGCGGGCGCGGAAAGTCATGCTGCACAAGGTGAGCATTCCAACACACATGTGACTTCGGAATGCCGAAGCGCCATAGTGTTTGTTTGCGTTGCGGCACTCGCTATTCTGGACAGATTGGATGAGATCGATCAGCCAACCCTGTGTTGGTGGTTATCAGAGCGACAACTACCGAATGGAGGGCTTAACGGGCGCCCTGAAAAGCTGGAAGATGTGAGTTTCTGTAGACATGACTGCTCGGCAGTGTTCCTGATTCTCTGATCACAGGTTTGCTACAGCTTCTGGGTGCTATCCGCCCTTTCTATCCTTGGCAAGCTCTCGTGGATAGACTCTAGTAAACTGGAGGCCTTCATTCTCTCTGCACAAGACACCGAGTCAGGAGGTATTGCCGACCGCCCGGGCGATATGCCTGATGTTTTCCATACAAATTTTGGCTTAGCCGGTGCGTAAGACGGTCCAATCTCACAACCAACCTCAGAACCATCTTTTCGACAGGTCTTTCATTACTGGGATACCCGACACTAGTGGACCTTGACCCAGTGTACTGCATGCCTGCTGGTATCATTGAAAGTTTGGGTCTTAGGAAGGGGTGGAGGGCTTTGCAGAGAAGGACTTCGTGATTTGCGGTGGATTGAGGTTACATATGTCGAGAAATTTACTGGAAGAGGTGACCAGCCTCTGACTCTGAAATTAGAATCGGTACAGTATCTGCCTGCATTGCGGGTATATATAGTAGGCAAGGTAGTAGCGCTGGAAGGCTGTTCTCGCTGTCACATCGCTTTTGAGTCCGTCCCTAGTGAGCGCTGAACTCATTCATGCACCAGTGTCTACACCTCGAAGAAATTTTGCAAGAAATCTTCAAAAATGCTGACTATAGGTCATTGACGATTCTTGCCAGGACATGCCGATTGTTTTACGAGCCCGTGCTGAACGTAATCTACTCAGATCTTCAAGAGCTGGAGCCGTTAATTAAATGTTTACCCCACGATTTGTGGTCAACCAGCTCTGGTGAATTGGTGAATGTTCAAATGAAGATTCTGATAACTCTTCTAACTAGTTACGGTGTCTAGGTCATCCGAGGACCCTTGCGCCCCCAGGATTGGGAAGTCTTTGCAAGATATTCTCGCCGGGTTCGTAGCCTACGGCTTAGATGGTTCGCGAGCGATGCCAAGCTTTATCGCGCCCTTTTGTCGCCCCCTGATCCCTCATTTCTTCTACCCAACCTTCGTACATTCACTTGGCACTGTCTCAGCACCCGCTCTGCAGCTGGACTCGATGACATGATCGCTTTCATGCGTCTGATCTTCTGCCACAACCTCGCGGCAGCGCAGCTTATCGTATCTGAACATGCTCTTGCTGCATTTTCCGATCTTGGATGCACCTCGCTTAGGCACCTAGTCATCCAAAGTCATAAAGTTGCTATCAGTGCAAATGTCACAGAAGATGCGATATGCAAACTTTCTGCTTTGAGATCTCTCACGTGTGGAGAGGTCTCAGTCAGAGCTCTCCATCACTTGGCGCAATTTCCATTGCTGAGCCGCTTGACTGTTTGGCTTGGAGACGATATCCCCTCCGCACTTACCTTTCCAAGGTTTCCATTTAGCAAACTTCGCTATCTGACAATCAATACTAAATCTCTCGGTCCGTGCCTCTCTATGCTCAAGGCGACCAACTGGAACATACGCTGTTTCCACCATCGGATGGATGCGGGGTATGATCCCGCTGGACGCAAGGTGCTTCTGGAACTGCTTCCCATGCAGCTCGCGCACAAGTCACTGAAGTGCATTTCCCTGCACACCGCCTCTCCTCATCCAGACGACGACCCTATCACAAATCCCTTTTCACTGAAGCCGCTTTTGAGCTTCAAGAATCTGTTGATACTGGAGCTCGTCGGAGCTATCCTCCCAGAACTGGATAATGACGGGTTGCAAAAACTCGCCGTTGCGTGGCCGCAGTTGCGCGTTCTCATCCTGCATCAGAAAGCAGGGTTGTATCGTGTTCCACAAGTAGATCTGACCGGGCTTGTTCTACTCCTAGAACACTGCCCCGAACTACATCAGCTCGCCCTTTCCGTGAATGCAATCATCGACACCAAGGCGCCTCCTGCGCCTCCGATGAGCAACATCAGCAATAAGCTTATTACCTTCATCAATTTTTCCAATTCGCCGATTACAAAAACAGCCGAAGTTGCAGCGTTTCTGTCTGCTATCGTGCCCAACCTCCGAGAAACGTTATCTTGGACAGGAGAGGTGAGGTGCCCTGGTGGAAACGCTCAAGAGTATCGAAAACGGTGGGACGATGTAACAGAGTTGGTCCATGTATTTGCAGAGGTGCGGAGGCAGGAAAGAGAAGCTTGCATGCACGCACTAGGCAAAAGTGAACTAGTGCGTTCGCAAAAGCAGCTAAGGCCATCGATCATCAATTAAAATAAACATTGCATGACTTATGACTGTTTACATAATGAGTGTGTACAGTGCTATGGCATCTATGTAGGCGTTCATTTACATAGTTACTCAAGCTTCACACTGGAAAACAAAAGAAATAGGTATGTCAATAGGAAGACTTACTTCTTTTTCTGACGTGGAATTTTGGAAGCAGTTGCGGATTGGGGAGCCCTTCTGATGTGGAATTTTAGAAGCAGTAGCGGGGATTGAAGAGCTATTATATGAACGTAAACTGACAGTCTGCGGTATCAGTCCACAAGTGTAGGAAGATGAAATTGAACTACTCACACACTGGCGTGAGTCAATCTTCGAAGAGGCACTGCCTTAGATTGACAGGGAGGGACCCCTTCAGCCGCCAAGTGATCACTCCGGACTGGCGGCAATTATATGACGTTGGAATCATCAGACTGACTGAAATCCAATGTGCACGTAGTTGGTGCAGGCTCTCTAGCGCGAACGTCGTGGAGTAATGATCGAAGATAGTCGTATTTAGGGTCCTCTGAGAAAGTGAGAGAGCGCGAGTACATGAGAATGGTTGCGATCTCGGAAGGAATTCCTCGACAAAAATCTTCCAAAGTGGTGTCTACCTTGCGTTCGAGTGTGGAAGGGTCGTGGTGCTTCTCATGGTCACCAGTCAACCATGGAAGGGAGCCAACGTATATGCAAGCGATTCGAGATCGTCACGACGACTCGGCACAACTCCTAGGTAGTTACTGATTGAGGTGAATACAGGAGTGCCAATAAGACGTCGATTTTGGCGAAATGGCATATGAGCTTGGGTTGCACTGTTCCAGTACTCCCTCACGATACCAAAGTCGACCATAAAGACGGGTTGGCTCGAATTTCCAAGAACCACTAGGATATTCTGAGGTTTGATGTCCCCATGGATGTAATTATCTGAGTGGATGCATCATGTACTCGAGGCGTGAGAGCTAGTAAAATAAGTTAGCATCGACCACGACCTACGCGAAAATAGTTTACCTGCTGGTCGCCTAGATTCATGACGGTGTGAAGGCTGAATTTTTGATTATTTGCAAGGAAGAGATCATGCAGTGATGGCCAAAGGAGGTCAAGAACCAAGGCATGATATGTCGATTCCCTACCGAACCAAAGGGCACGAGGGATCCCAACTCCGCCTCCAAGTCGTTTCAAGGTGCGATATTCTTGCTCTAAGGAAGATGAATTATCGATGATAGACTCAAGTTTGACGGCAACTTATCGCTGTCATTGATGATGTTCCGAGCACGGTACACGACAGCTAAACGGAGCCCAGGCGCATCAAACTTAAACCAATGCGTACATGTAAACAAGTCATGACATACCATACGAACCAGAGCCCAAGATGTCTCCCAATCTAAACCTACCATCAACTCGAACTGGGACTTGATTCATGGTATGAGTTGGGAGTAAGATAATCGAGCAATGGGGACCAGAAAAATCAAGAACTTCAGAAAGAGAGAGAGGCTGCAAGCCGCTTTGGACGGAGCTGGCATGAGCTGGTTCAACCTATCGTACTTTAGTAATTGCCAGCAAGGTTGTCAATAATGATGCAGACGCGTGAGCTGAGAGCCTGCTTACAATTTGCCCCTGGGGCCCTACGCATATATCACTACATACCAGGAGTACTTTTCAGACAAAGCTCTATATTTCAATGTTTCATTTGTCGTCAGATAAAATTGGCGAAGTTTCATTTTTGGAGCTTGGAACAGAACTGGAAGGTTATCGAAGGGACGGGAAAGCTGATTAGGTAGTACAGTCACACGTGGCGTCCATCTCAGCAGGACGCGCGTCGCTTCTTGGCCAGTACAAAAGCTATTCTTGCTCTTTAACGTTGATAACTCTCTCCTTGCTAGACCATCATAATGGCTGACCCTAGCGGTGCTGCACCACAACCAGGTCCCAATGACACTTCTACCGCAATTCTGCGGCCGAAGAAATCGTAAGTTACAACAGAGATCTTCCATGACATACATCTGACATCTACAGGCCAAACCGTCTTATTGTCGACGAGGCTACTTCAGATGATAACTCCGGTATATATGTATGAACGCTGTTGGATATCTGTCTAATCTTTCATGGACAGTTGCAACTTTGAACCCTGCTACCATGGAGATTCTGCAACTTTTCCGGGGCGACACCATCACCGTGAGGTATATGTCGTGAACTCTTTTTACACTGAATCATTCTAAACAACGTGGCATGCAGGGGAAAGAAACGTCGTGATACCGTTCTCATTTGCCTGAGCTCCGATGATGTCGAGGAAGGTCGCATTCAGGTGAACAAGGTCGCCCGGAATAACTTGCGCGTGAAACTTGGCGATCTTGTCAATGTCCATCAATGTTTAGACATAAAATACGGCAAGCGGATACACGTCCTGCCATTCGACGACTCGATCGAAGGTCTCAGTGGTAACATCTTCGATGTCTACCTCAAACCCTACTTCCTCGAAGGTATGTATACTTTAGTTGATAAATATGGTCAATGAACTTATCCCGCCTAGCATACCGGCCGGTCCGTAAGGGCGACACATTCCTTGTTCGTGGCGGCATGCGGACAGTGGAATTTAAAGTCATCGAGACTGATCCCGCCGAATTTTGTATAGTGGCGCAGGACACTGTCATCCATACTGGTTTGTTTGATTACGTGTCTTGTCAGCATGTCTGCTGAACTTTCCATAGAGGGTGACCCTGTCAAGCGTGAAGACGAGGAAGCAAACCTAGCAGATGTTGGCTATGACGACATTGGTGGCTGTCGAAAACAGATGGCCCAGATCCGTGAACTCGTCGAGTTGCCATTACGTCACCCACAACTCTTCAAATCCATTGGTATCAAACCCCCTCGTGGTATCCTGATGTTCGGTCCCCCTGGTACCGGAAAGACGTTGATGGCTCGCGCGGTAGCCAATGAGACCGGCGCGTTCTTCTTCTTGATCAACGGTCCGGAGATCATGAGTAAGATGGCCGGTGAAAGTGAAAGCAATCTACGGAAAGCTTTCGAGGAGGCCGAAAAAAACTCGCCTGCTATCATCTTCATTGATGAGATTGACTCCATCGCTCCTAAGCGTGAAAAAGTACGTGAGGATGAGTATTTATCCTGTCTTCTCTGACGATATGATAGACGAACGGTGAAGTCGAGCGTCGCGTTGTATCGCAACTGCTCACTCTTATGGACGGTTTGAAGGCTCGGTCTAATGTTGTTGTCATGGCTGCTACCAACCGGCCGAACTCCATTGATCCTGCCCTTCGTCGCTTTGGCCGTTTCGACCGTGAAGTCGACATCGGTATTCCAGACCCTACTGGTCGTCTGGAGATTCTTCGCATCCACACGAAGAACATGAAGTTGGGTGATGACGTCGATCTTGAACAGGTAAAGCAACTGTCGACTAATATGTTATGCCATCCCTGACGCTTCTATTCAGATTGCCGCCGATACACACGGCTACGTTGGTTCCGACGTAGCTTCTCTTTGCTCAGAAGCTGCTATGCAGCAGATTCGTGAAAAGATGGATCTCATTGATCTTGATGAGGACACAATTGATGCCGAGGTGCTGGATTCCCTTGGTGTTACTATGGATAACTTCCGCTTTGCCCTCGGTACCTCCAACCCGTCCGCACTTCGCGAGACTGCTGTCGAAGTGCCCACAGTTACTTGGGACGACATTGGTGGTCTTGACAAAGTCAAACTCGAGCTCCAGGAGACGGTGCAATACCCCGTCGAACATCCCGAGAAGTTCCTCAAATATGGTATGTCCCCGTCGAAGGGTGTCTTGTTCTACGGCCCTCCAGGGACGGGTAAGACGCTCCTCGCGAAAGCCATCGCGAACGAATGTCAAGCCAACTTCATCAGCATCAAGGGGCCTGAACTGCTCACGATGTGGTTCGGTGAATCAGAAGCCAATGTTCGTGATGTGTTCGACAAAGCCCGTGCTGCTGCACCTTGTGTCATGTTCTTCGATGAGCTTGACTCCATCGCCAAGGCACGTGGCGGCTCATCGGGCGACGGAGGAGGTGCAGGGGACCGTGTTCTCAACCAAATATTGACGGAGATGGACGGTATGAACGCGAAGAAAAACGTCTTCATCATCGGCGCCACTAACCGTCCTGATCAAATTGACCCTGCCCTACTCCGTCCCGGACGTCTTGACCAGCTCATTTATATTCCCTTGCCCGATGAAGTTTCTCGCTTCGCTATTCTGAAGGCAGCCCTGAAGAAATCCCCCATTTCCCAAGAGGTGGACCTTGCGTTCTTGGCGAAGCAGACTCATGGCTTCTCCGGTGCTGATCTCACTGAGATCTGTCAGCGTGCTGCCAAGTTGGCCATTCGCGAAAGCATTGAGTCTGACATCAGGAGACAGCGTGAACTGAAGGAGAAGGAGGACACCGAGGATGCCAAGATGGAGGAAGATGAGGAAGACCCTGTTCCTGAGATCACAAGAGAGCACTTCGAGGAGGCGATGAAGTATGCTCGTCGGTCGGTGTCAGACCAAGACATCAGGCGGTACGAGATGTTCTCACAGGTATGATCCCTCGCTTGCTATACATCAATCGGCTAATCTGTCCCCTTTCCAGAACCTGCAACAATCACGTGGATTCGGTAACAACTTCCGATTCCCAGAGGGCGCACCCTCTGCTGGCGGCGCCCCATCCGCGCCCGCTGGCAACGCTGGTTTCGCGGATGACTCTCAGGATGATGACTTGTATGCGTAGGGAATGTTTCACATGTCTGTCAATAAATCATAGACCGGTCGTCTAACCACTTTGTACATTATGAAAAGGAGTAATATTTGAAACCTTGGACTTCTGTACTGTAGGTCGGCTTTTGAGCGTGGAATCACTGATTTGGCGATGAGAACAATAAACGTTTCTTGACAAAAGTACATACTGGTAGGCGATATAACTTGTTATTCGGCTTCCTTACTCAGGGGCGTGATTCCCCCGCCTAAGTACTATTTGCATGGCGATGAAACACGAGCACCCAATTGCACCCATGATCTGTATTGGCTGAGCGTTATTCATCAGCAAGACACAGTACATGCTCACCCCATTAAAAACCGCGCCGCGCCACCAGATGTAATCACCTGTTAACAATGCTCCTGATATCGGCGGGCCTGGATTGTACACCTTGATTCAGCAAATTGTGTCACTCGCGGGATGTCTATGTACCTATCAACCCTCCAAGAGCTAGGTCCTATGTGAGCACAGGATCGAGTTGAAATTGTCTAATACTTGCCCATAAAGGCGTAGGAAATACCCATGCGGGTTCTGTGAACGAGTTTCACATCTTGTTATAAACGTGCTTTCAGGAATGGGCATACCCCAGGTCAGATGGATCTGGCGATAAGACAGCCAGAACCGGTGCCCATAGCGCTTGAACTGTACAGAAAAGCAGTGAGCGGATATAGTTAGCCATGATATGCGACTTACAAATTCCAGCGCTGTACCCATAAAGAATACCAATAACCACCACACTGGCCAGGGTGCGCAATCCGATCAAGGAAAAAAGTAAGACAGTACCGGCAAACGTTGAAACCGTCATGACTCCTGGGACACAAAAATATTCAACGAGAAAGCCACTTGTTAGCTGTCCTACGAAACTTGATGTGTTCATGATTACAAGCTGACAGGTTCCAGACATCTTCACAAATGAGGGTTATTGAACTCAACTGAATAAAAGGAGAAAGTTTTGCTGAGTCCATGCATAGCCGAGTCGAGCTGGAGGTAGAATAAGGGATAGTAGAATCCAATAGCAAAAATGGTTAATCTAATCAATTCAAAATGAGTCTGTGTTCGTTAGATCTGCATGAACGTACCCCGCAGTTCCATATATATATGCGGGGTCATGAGCACATTTCTTTGCGGTTGCAAGAAATGTTGTTGATGCCTTAGATGGGGGAAACCTCGGCTTGATGAGGAAACATGCTAGGAACAGCAAACCGCTGATGAGGGCAGCGCTAGCTCTAACTCCATTGGCAAATCCAATACGGCCATTCAGGGTGTTGTTTAACATGATTGGGTGCACCACAGCGCCCAGGCAAGCTCCTGAAGCAACGAAGGTCATCACCAATTCGCGTCGTTTTCGAAAATACTGGGAAACAACGGCCATGGTGGGGATATAAAGCAAACCGGCAGCGCACCCTGACCCGATGCCCTGCGAAAGGAATACCTGTTACCATAGTCAGTAGCTGATCCATAAGATAAGCAATATGTGCTTGCTTGGTAGTACTGATCAGGTTTGGCAAGTGAAAGCATGAAAAGCGAGATTACTTGAAGGAGAGATGCGCCTATAACCAATTGACGGCTTCCGACATTTCATACTTATGACTACCGTATGAAGACCACGCTGCAAATTTGACTGACCAATATCCTCGATCATAAAGCTGCCCACTTATCAAGCCACAAATTTCGAAAAGAAAGGCGTTCACGCTGCCGATCCAGCTGGAGGCAAATAAAAGGAAAGACATGGGTGCTAAAGGAGTACGACGCACGCAATTGTTGAGGGAGACTGATTGGTTATATAAGTCCGAGCATAGAAATCTTTGAATCAAAGTTACGCCCTTGGCAATGTAGCTCCTTTTGAGAACATTAAATCTTACCTTGATAAACACCGAACGAGATTGTATATCTGAAGATCTTCGATATAATTGGCCCGTAAAAAAGAGCGTTAAAACTCACCCGTACGTGCAAAATTGCACAAGAAAGCTATGAGGGGTCGATGGTCGTAAGCGTTGCGGCGGTACTCAATAGCTATCTTACCCTCCAAATGCAGTAGCCCAAGCTCTGAACCCTCCATCCGGAAAATAGTCAGATGGGTACTCCTCTGTGCTAAGGGGCTTTTTAGAATCCCCAGTTGTGATGACTGGTAAGTCTATATGACTCATTTGGCACCTGAAATGACAAAACACAGTTACCAGTGGATCGACTCAAGTCAAGAGCTTGTAAGACTGAGTCGGTCGCCGGCAGACTCTGCGTTGATCATATCTCAGGCTGGCCCAAGCTTTGTCAGCTCACCTGAGTTTGACATATACCTATCTCACGCTGCTTGTTTTTTTCCGCACAAACATTATAGAAACACAAGGCTTGTAGCCCGGGCTCTGAGATCTGAGAACCTCCATCCAGAAAATAGTCATGTGCGGGGCCTCTCTGGGCTAAAGCGCTCTTTTGCATTATGTATTTGGTTTCTCAATTCTTGAATATAACGCCCATCGGCTCGTTTAACGTTATGTTGAATACTTAAGCGGCTTGACACGGCAACTTGAACACTTCCACGCGCGAAAAAGCTTGAATATTCCCATACGCTGCGTCTAGTATACATACGTCACATTATTTTGGTACAGGAGAGTCAAGACCTGTTGAGGAGCACTGTGCTCGAACCATTTTGGACCAAGTCCCTCAAATGTGATTGGTACTGTCTAATTGGCACAACTGGGCTGTCGGCACTAGGTCTGCATCCTACAGGTACCGCTGCACCTGGGCGCAATTAATGAAGGTGAGTATTTCTTGAACTTACATTGGACGCGGAGCTAATTTACGTGGGCCTGAATATCGGGCGACTCATCGTGTTGAGGACCTCCTTATCCAATTCTTTAGAACTCAGCTCATTACCTTGTCTAAAAAATAGAGGCTCGAGTGCAATTCATGTGAAAACAAAGGTCCGGATCCACACTGTTAGGATGGGACATCCATAGCCCTATCTGCTTTGGTAACTTGATTTACCATGATCGTTACCACCAAGATTCGTCACTGCGAGCAAGCAGGTGAATACAATCGCGCTCATCTAGTTGTCATATTAAAAGTCAGTGTACTGTGCATTTCAAGCCCCATCGAGCTTCACTCTGTCCGGCCATGCTACAGCTGACCGACTTGCGATTGTCTGATCACGCTCAACTTGTTGTTGGCGCAACTTGTTTATGTGTAACAGCTTTGATCTCTCATACCTACCTTTCTCGCACAGAGAGCAGCCTTTCCTTTCCTCTGTCCCCTCCCACGTGGAGACTTCGCGGCCATCTCCTACTTCCTCGCAAGTAAGTGT
>MU177965.1:22385-86176 GCA_016695465.1 Suillus americanus | reverse complement strand
ATGGATAACATCTCGGATGAATGTGCATTAGCTATCGATACAGTGTAGATATCATAACGGGATCGACGGTAAAACTGAAATAACCATAGACATCTACCAATTCCTCTAGCAGCAGCAACACGACCGTCCGCGTCCATGTTCCCCGTCCCCGGTGTCCACCTGCACTGCTACTGACTGTTGCTGCTGTTGTGTATTAGGGTCCGGTTGAGTAGTATCGAGATCTTGATCCTCATAAGGTACGATATCCGGGTCTCTGCCAGGAGCGTCCGCATGAGCATTACGCTGTAGGTTACGTATCAGACACCCAAGACAAATGTATAAAAAATCGACCCATCGCACCTCTTTACCCTTCGCGAACGGAACATCGACGACAGGCGACGTTGTATGATCGGACCTCCAGGCAAATAGGTTTCCTAGCCGAGCCGTGAGGGTGGTAGGAGCGATGGTTGACGGTGGGGTGATAGGTGTGGGAGCTGGTGCAGGTGCAGGTGCAGATGCAGATGGTAGCAGAGGAGCTGAACGAGGGGTCTTCGTCATAGCAAGCTGCAGTCTTTTGAGACGCCCATGGCGTCGTTGAGGTCGCGGTCGGGAAATTTGAGAATGCTGTAATGAGCGATGTAAGAAAGAACGTAAGATGCACTGTTGCACGCACTTGAGGCATTCCATGGAAAAAATTGGGTTCTGTATCATAGCCATCTTGCTCTTGCCCCGGGATCTCCGCCTTTATAACGATCAGTAGTGAAAGAGTTGAGGAAGGAGGTTCATACACCAAGAATACGGTCATTCTGCTCAGCGAGCACAGTACATTTTTCCTTGAATTCTGAGTGAAACGGAGATGAGTATGGCAGCCTCGGTGACATCACTGGGAACTTGCCGTTGGACCAATCAAGGCAGCTAGCTTTCGTACATTCATCAATGGTGTCCATCATGTATTGGTGTGCTTCGAGGGCTTGATCAGGTTTACCTGCCAAAAGGAATGCCTGGCACCGTTGCTGGTGAGTAGTGAGACACAAAGACTCGAGATCCCAGCCGAAGAGCTGGACAAAGCACTCAGTTATGAAAAGCACTATGTATGCATCATCTTGACGCACCACGGTCAAGTCCTCGTATAGCCCATGAATGTCTTTCGATGAGAACGCGTCTGAGTTGACAGCGACAGTGAAATAGTCAGCAGCTTCGTCGTGACGCGCGCCATCCAAGGCTTCGATTCCCAGCTGAACGCGCAGATGTGTCTAATGTGAGAGTTGCAAAGATCAGCATCGATAACCAAGCGAAGCTGCATGACACTTACTTCCACGACACGACAAGCAAGAGGATCGGTATTCGGACAAGCAGCAGCCAGCTCTTTGATGAGCATCATTGCTTCCTCGTGTTGATCTGCGCTGAAGAGGGCGATGGCCTGAAACACGCAATGAAGCAGCGAATATGTGAGATGAATTCAAGTTACCTTGATCAAGATAAGAAAGTGGTTGGATTCTGAATCTTTGTTCGTGAACATGGATGCGACGTCGAATGCTGCCCTTGCCTCGCGGATGTGGCCTTTTCCGCAGAGGGCGATGCCTTTCGAGATGTAGCCTATCAACGACCGCTGAATGGTGATGGACTATGTTATGGATGCAAGTAAGCCTTTGGTGAGGGGGCCATGACAAGTCAGTATAGTTCACCTTGATTGCATCATCAAGTGCGAGGTCCCAGGCGTGTTTTCGAGCCATAATGAATGAGCGATGAGCATATGAAGTATGGTCATTGGCGTTGGTGTGGATCTCTTGGGTGAGTAGTTCTTGAGCAGTGTCCAGGTCCCCAGCGATGCATGCATTGCGGGCTGTGGTGACGTCCAGGATCTGCGTGAAGGATGTGCTCTTCGGTATTTGCCACGCTGAGGTCTTTTTATCATTGCCTCCACTGAAGATGTGCTTGCCGTCCGCGGAGAAAGTGACAGATTGCACTGGGGATGAGTGCTTGAAGATGGCGATGGTTCGTTGATCTGAGAGCCGCCAGAGACGGACATTGTCGTCATCAGATGCAGAAGCGACGAGGGTGCCAGAGGGATGAATGGCAATGGCGGTGATTTCGTTGGTGTGGCCTTTCCAGGGATGACCGACCTGCTCCCAGGTCAATGCATCCCACTCTTGTATTATGTTGGGCTTGCTTCCTGAAAGAAGTCGTGTGCCATCAGGCGTCCAGGCGAGTGACAAGCAAGAGCCGCCAAAAGATGCGACGCGCTCCCTGGTGTCTGGATTATAAATTTGGATATTGACCATTGTTGCGATGGCAAGAAGTTCACCAGAAGGCGAATATCGAACGCAGTCAATATAAGCATCGCACTTGATTGGTTCTCCTTGCATCTGCCACGTTTTGGTACTCCAAAACTTGGTCGTCCGGTCCCATCCACCAGTAGCCAGTACTGCACCATCCAGGGAGAAATCCACCGAGTTGATATAATTGGAATGTGCTTTGATGGGTCTGGTGAGAGATTCTCCAGTTTCACCGTGCCAGGCGATGATTTCTCCATCTGAATCAACGCTTGCTATTATTTGACCATCTCGTGATACCGCCAGTGCCTGCACCCTACCGCTATGCCCCTCCATCTTCTTCAACACAACACCTGTCTCCAAGTCCCAAAGACGAAGTGTCTTGTCGTTCGAGGCTGTAACCATTCGGCACTTATCGGGGAAAACTGCGACTGCGTTTACGGTCCACTCATGATCTTCAAAAGTACGAATGGGTGTGGTGCTTGCAATGGGCTGTGGCATTTTACTGGAGGTTAATCGTATTGAGGGACTGTGGGTGTCGTTCTCTAAGGCGCAAAGGTGCGTGTATTGTGCGTTTTTATGCTGCTTCACCACGCTAACCTAATTCGTGTCCATGGACGCCCAAGACACGAGGTAGTTCGCCTCCGTCCTGCCAGTCATAACCGCCTTCCTCGACTGCACTGCGTACATGCGTCCGACTCATGTCTCCGCAGCTTCCAGAGTATATCCCCTCACGTCCAATCACGATAGTACAGATGTTACTTACCCACACGTTCATGATGATACTTGCATCATGGTGAAGCACTACAAGAGACCCCCAAATTGACGTAAGCTTTCGAACCTGTAGATAGCACTACATGAAATCGATTACCCTCTTACGCGCACCAGCAGGTCCGCTTTCCTGTCCATTAACCTGATCGCCTTCATCAGAGGACATATCAGTGATAGGCAGGGCTTGCACGATATACGGCGGAGGCTTTTCAACCCACGTATCCTCATCTCCATCCCCGCTCCATCCTTCCGTTTCTTCTTCCGAGGTCTCTCGCTATCCCAATCTCGGTGTTTTTGGCGTGCGGCAGTGAGCGACAATGACTCTCCGCCATCATCGTCTACGTCAAGGGACATGGAAATAGGCGCGCCACCCTTGGAAACCTTCTGGCTTTTGTTTTTGTTTTCCTTCTCCACATCTCTCGATTTCGATCCCCTAAGTATGAAGGTAAATTCAACATAGCCAGGTCAACGTCTTTCACGACACCATTCGCTGGTAGTGCATTGCATCCGGGCCTGCTTTAGACCGCAGGGGGCTCGTCCACCTCATCGACATTGTCCATATAATCCTTCTCCTCGTCGCTCTCCTCATCATCACTCGTAAAAATCGCTTTAAAAATATCCATCCCAGGACACTCATACTTGAGCGCATCATCCCCTTGCTTATTATCTTCCCTCATGTCGGGCTTGCTACTTCCGGAGCCCCCACTCTCCAATTGCGTCGCTTTCGCCTTTGCACCAGCGAATTCGTCTGCTAACGCTGTGCCTGTGAGCTCAGGCCTCGCAGTTTCCACTAGCAGCCCAGATGTATCGACGAGGACCTCCAGAACCGAGTCCTTCACGCCAAAGCGCTCGCACAGCAGCCGCGCAGGTTGCCATGTACACACCTCGCGCGTCATAACACCATACATGCCCAATCGAGCAGCATGCACCTTCGGGGCTTTTTCCTTGACTTCCTCCTTTGGCTTCTCCTCCGCCACATCTATACTGTCCGCACTCTCTTCTGCAGGCGTGTGCAGGCCCTCGATCCAGACCAGCGGCACTTGTAAACCGCCCAGCCAGGGGCGGAATAATGCAGCTGACTTTGCAAACCGCTTATCTCTTTCGTGAGCTCCTCGGGTATCCGCCCAGGCTTCTGCGAGGGTGGAATTGCGCCTGAGTCAGGATTTGCGTGTGCACGCAGATAGGCGGTGTACCTTGCCTGCTTAGATAGATCGGTCATGAAGAGCTGAATACCATGGAGAGCAGCTTGGGCGACGTGGAGCTCGGTGTGTGATCGTAGGAGGCGTGGGGAGCGGGGGACCTGGCCAAAGATCATCCGACGTTGAAAAGGGGGCAAAGCGGCTGGCAGTGATGTTCTTAATGCGTTCTTGGCCTTTCCTGGAGATGTACTCGAAGATGGACCTGGGCGCAGAAGGAAGGGGTGTCTCATCACCCACTTTCAGGTTGCGACTTACCTCTATATTGCAGCACCATGGCATGATTTCGAGCCTTGCCCTCGATCTTCCCTGGTTCTTGTACCCCGTTGACGACTATCGCGAGACTGTATCTGCATTGGCTGCTATTGTTATTCCGAGTACTTTTACTTGTGATCCAGATTGTGATCGTTCGCAGACACGCATCAAGGATCTCAGCACCGATGTCATTCTGCGCCATTTTAATCCAGCACGCTTCGAATGTTTGCATTGCTCCGATGACGTGGTTGCAGAACGTCTGAGTTTCCATGTATCTCGGGATTGTCAACTTGATGATTGAAATCTAAGGGGGAAGCAGCAGCGACGTCACGAAAAAAAAGAGATGTTCATAATCGCGGAGGACTGGGTGCGCACGAACTAGATAGTAAAACCCAGCGTTCTTGCAACTAAGTTTTATTACCTGGCGACATTAATCATGATGTGCGGAACGTACCGAGTCTTTTCCTTGTGCCTTCGTGACAAGAAGTATCTAGATAGAAGACCTGGCTAGGGCCAGGTGAAATTGACGCGGCTCCGTCACAAATACTGGGGTACACATTATGTTCGAACACTAACTTAAGTCGCTCGAAATGAATTCCAAACACTTTGTACCCTCGCTATATGAATGTCCATCTGCATACAGGCCCTGGAATGCTGCATTCACCTCTGACCAATTTCACAGTGCGTGTTCATACTACTTGGGAATGTTATGTACATCTTATGTTTGTATTGTATTGTCTCTAATCATTGATCCAACGTTTGTTTTCAGACAGCAGTGTGAATTATTGTATCACTGTGTCAAGTCTCGACCCCATCTTATCAGGTCCGGCAGCCTCTGTACTCTGTGCTACTACGACATGCCCCCAACCAAGCCATGTTAAGCTTCAGTCAGGCTGGGTCAAACACTACTCACACTACGACAAGTTTTCCCCCAACATCTTCACAGCCTCCGTACTAATGTAAACCTCCAAACTTACCTATGCCGCGTCAAGGCCCACTTGCATGCCGCGTCAACCATGGCACATGCCGCGTCAGTGCCGCGTCAATGCCGCGTCACAGCTGCGTCAAACCTCACCCATGCCGCGTCACAGTCGCGTCAGCTGATGCCACGTCTGCAGATGAGTTGTCCGACGTTGTAGCTCCTTCGCTGCCGGCTGAAGAAGAGATTGCACCCATGAAACGTCGCTCTTCACTGCAAGCTGAAGAATCCGCGCCAGTTAAGCGTCGACGTGCTTCAAAGAGGGATTAGAGAGGGAGGAAAAGAAAATAGACATTGGCTGATGTGACTAGTCGTGTGTGTCCTTAATGTAGAACAGCGCGTCAAGGCTCCTCAGTGCCGCGTCACTAGTGCCAAGAAAATAGTCATTAGCTGATGACTAGCTAGTAGTATATGTGCCTATGGTGAATAAAATCAATGAAAGAATGATCATGAACCCATACAACTTGATCTAGGAGTCGCGAATAATATAGTGGCGCGTCAGTAGTGTGCCGCGTCACTTCCGCGTCACGACCGCGGCAGACCGCGTCAAAATAGCTACCGTACCCACCTGGCTATATATAATACCACGTGGTATCATTATTCTTCAGCTCAACCAGCGTTGTCGTCCCTCGCGAACTAACAACGACATGCATCACAATATTGAGGGGACGACAGCCAACGCAGAATTCGATGCCTTCCCAATCTCCGATATCATTGGTGCACTGCAAAACATCGTGAGTGCCGGGTAATAGCCTGAGGTATATGGGGATAATAATTAATCGTTTTAGTTGGCACGTTCACGAGTGATCGTATGTCGATTCCGATAATACAGGCTTGGTATGGTATATCGACGATGACCCCTGCAGATTCCAGACCTTGAAACACCATATTCCACATTTCCAAATACTGACCACTCTGCCATGGGGCGCAACAAGAGCATCAGCGCTGTGATCACCGAACGCCAGCAGCAATTGGATGCAGTTTTGCAAGAGGTCTCAGGAATAGAAAGCGTCATGGATAGAATGAAGAATCTTCATCAGCAGCTCCAAAAAAAGAAGGACAGCATTATCCAGTCCATGAACTTGCACAGGGGACTTGTTTCGGCTCTCTGGCGCTTCCCATCTGAACTATTATCCCTTATTTTTGTTCGCTGTCTACCAGAAGCCGAACACTTGTTGCCCTCGTCAAAGCTGGCTCCCATGCTGCTGACCAGAATATGCCGAAGGTGGAGGGAGGTTGCTGTAGGGATGTCCAATTTGTGGTGCGGAGTTATTGTGGACATTGATAACGAAGACCAGCAGCGAGCAGCCTTTTGCTATGACGCATGGCTCAAGCGATCGCGAGATCGTCCGCTCTCATTAGCACTCAAGTGCTTCAGAAATGACGCGACTAACCTACGAAACCTTCTTGAGCCCCACACGAACCAAATCACGTCTCTTCATATCATACTATTCGTCAACCCCTTTACTGCCGATCTTTTGTTAAATGACCTCCCGGCTCTTCAGGAGCTTTCCATAACCTCATCTGATCCTTTGTGGTGCACCCCAAGTTTCGCACAATCCATCTCGCGATTACCGTTTACCTTGCGCAGGCTCAGGGTAGCTGGGCCGTCCGCATTCGACTTTGATCGCATAGTTTCTTGCAATCCCGTATGGGCCCACTTGACACATGTCGAGATCGCTATATGTCAACCCAATCTAATCCTCCAGCTGCTCCAGCTGGGTCCCAACCTCTCCTCATTAGAGATTGGCCTAGGCTTTTACGACGAAGTTCCATTAACGTTTGAGCCATTCGCGCACATGAAGCTTCAATCCTTGTGCATCAGTAATGCATCCCCGATGCGCATGGGAAATTTATTCCCTGACTTGTTCAATGCACTCACACTCCCCAATTTACGCATACTTGAAGCTCGCTATATGCGACCGTGGCCACACGAGGAGTTCAAGACATTTTTGGCACGGTCAAGTTGCCCCCTGGGGAGCCTGATTTTCGGCACTGGAGTTACGACGACAGATGAGCAACGAGGGGAATACATTGTTATCATTCCTTTCCTTGATGTAGTAGTGGACCCCAGGCGTGGTGATTACTTTGGATATCGCCGCTTAACCCAACATGGCAGAAGAAGACACGTATGACCCGGTGTTGTAGAACTTCTACGGAGGCCTAGTTACGTGGTTGTTGCAAAGTTCGGGCAATAAATATTGTCGTAGGTAGCGTTCACCGATATTAGTGTTACTACCTGGTGTTGAAGTTGGGTCTCCGAAGCTGGTTGAGGCCACACCAGTTTCAGTCTACCGGAGGCAGGCCAGTCGCTGTCGCTCTGGTGCCAAGTATTTAAGGTAATCATCTAGCATACATATACCGTGACCAGGTCCGAGCTCAGTCAAAACATATGGAAATCAGCCCTCCACTTGACCACCATGCGAGGCAGCCTTCAGAATGCGCCATATGTCATCCCCGGGGTCGCATTTCCTCAAGCTGTCGTAGTTGTACCAGACAAGCACGCCAACCGAATCCGCAACGATCACTTGTTGTGAATACGAATAAAGCACAGCATTCAGAGTGAACTGCGTGCGGCTCGAAGAGATGGCCGGCCTTTGACCAATCAAAAGCTACTCGTGGTTATGAAAAACGTCACTAAAGAGATGTTGCAAGGAAATCTTACTGTGTCCGGAAATGTTACCGGTCGTCTGAAATTGACGTTCGCCGATTTGAGTATGATTGAGACGCCCTGACCCGCGAGCATTGCCTTGGCACGTTTTTCACCCCCAATAACTTTTCCGAAGGCCATGAGCCACATCATGAGACCCTAGCCAAGCTTCAGTGCGGGTAGACTTTGACAACATAACACCCTAACTGATTCGATGAATCGCACTGCATATCGATGGTGGCAGATTCGTGAGCGGCTCGTGTTCCTGTCAAAGAAAAGTCGATCGCTTACGGTATTGTGCATTGTTAACATGTCTGAAAAAGATCATGAATCCGTCTTTCAACCAGTTCGTGAGGTGCCTACCGAAATGAATCTTGATGTCCCCATTCAATACTCTGCTCCCATAATGTCCCCGCATCATAACCCATAGAAATCAGCTTAGTTCTGGCGTTCTCTGCTAGGGAACCAACTGCAGTGGGATGGCTGATCTGAGATGGTGTAGGATTCGGGTGTGAGGGAGGAGCGTCCGAGGATTCAGCTGTCTGCCTTGGTTCAATGTGAAATGGCGAGGATGGGTCCCGGAAAGCATCCTGAAGGGACTACGGTGAGTAGAGTTTCAACCTCTCGCACGAGGATAACCATATGAAGCACATTGAAATCACCTTGATCGATGAGCCACTCAACGACGCTGTGTGGTGTAAAAAACACGGTCGTCTAGAGCGCAGTAGAACGCGTGCATGTGACAATGCTCCAAGTGGCTTCGAAGAGAACATAACATTAAGTTGGAGCTACGTGGAACCACTGCACAAAGAGATATAAGATGTAGGACCAGCTTAGCTGGCCCTACTGACGTGGTAATTGCAAAGACAAGCTTCTCATTCAACATTGAGGGATCCCACAATGTCCAGCGCACTTCGTGCACACGAACCGTCAATCCTTGTTGTCATATCAGTAATGCATTTTTATTGCGTATGAGAAACCTTGCCTGACCTGTTCTGACAGCGCATTCACATTCCAATTTACGCGTGTCCATGTTTAAAGCTCACTTTATACGACCGTGGCCACATGAGAAGTTGAACACGTTTTTGGCATTGTCAAGTTGCTCTCTGGAGAAACTGGTTTTCAGCACTGAATGAACGGCGATGGGATGGCATTGGCAGAAGGAGACACGTATGAGACTGGTATTGTAGCCAGTTATAATGCAGGCCTATGTAATTAGCGCATAATTCATGCCGGACATGTCGGAGCGTTCAGACTGGATACTTCGGGGTGATACGGTCTGCGGTAATGGAGTGGGGCAAGCAAACAACCCAACCCATTAGTCAGCAGGATCGTTGAGGCCGCGGGTCAAGTGTCTGCCAGAGGCAATCACATCTATGCTAACGCTGTACATTGACGATTGCCAGTCGCCGCCGCTCTATTGTCGAATATTGATATTCAAGAGTAAACCAATCTACCACACATATACCTAGTCCGAGCTCAGTCGAAGCATATGGGAATTAGCCCTCCACTTGACCATCGTGCGAGGCAGCCTTCATAATGCGCCACGTGTCATCCCCAGGGTCGCATTTCCTCAAATTGTCGTAGTCGTACCAAACAAGCACGCTATCTGAGTCCGCAACGATCGCTTGCTGTGCATACGAATAAAGCACAGTGTTCAGAGTGAACTGCGTGCGGCTCGAAGATGTGATCGGCCGTTGACCAACCAAAAGCTACTCATGGTTATGAAAGACATCGTTAAACAAGTGTTACAAGGAAATCTCACTGTGTCAGGAAACGTTACTGGTCTTCTAAAATTGATGTTTGTTGATTTGAGTATGATTGAGACCCCCTGACCCGCGAGCATTGCCTCGACGCGTTCTTCACCCCCAAGAACTTTCCCGAGGGCCATGAGCCACACCATGCGACCCTAGCCAAGCTTCAGTACAAACGGACTTTGGCAACAACTTCAGCATGCTGACCGATTCGATGAACCGTACTGCATATTGACAGTGGCAGATTCGTGAGCGACCCTCGTTGCTCCTGTTCAAAGAAAATTGGAATCCTTACGGTAGTGTGCGTTGTTAACGTGTCTATAGTGAGAAAGATAATGAACCTGTCCTTCGACGTCTATGAGGTGCCTACCGAAATGAATCATGGTGCCCCCATGCAATACTCTGCTCCCATAATGACCCTGCATCACAACCCATAGAAATCAGCTTAGCTCTGGCGTTCTCTGCCAGCGAGCCAACTGCAGTGGGGTGGCTGGACTGAAATGGAGTAGGGTCTGGGAGTGAGGGAGGAGAGTCCGGGGATTCAGGACCTGCCTGTCCTGGAGGAATATGAAATGGCGAAGATGGGTCCCGGAAAGCATCTTGAAGGGACTACAGCAAGCAGAATTTCAGACACCCACGAGGACAATTGTCAGTAACATATTGTTTAAATCACCTTGAGCGACGAGCCACTCAACGACGCTGTCTGAGGTAGAGAACACGGTCGTCTAGGGCTCAGTAGAACATGCGCATGTGCCAATGCCCCAAGTCGTTTTGAAGAGAACATAACTTGAAGTAGTAACTTGTGTCAGCACCGAATCGCTACCGTGTGATGAGTGCTACAAATAAATTTCCTTTTCAGGCAGGTTACATTTACGCTTAAGCAGGTCCATATTCACTTTCTCAATCACATTCTTCGAACCAGAGTCTGCAGGGTTTTGCAGAGTTGTTGCGCCACTGTCCAGTGTTATCGGTAGTCGGTCTTGCTATGAACGCCTGGGCACCTGATATCGACCATCGACGACCTGGAGGAGGGATCCGCAGAAACGGTCTGGAAGTCCTACGAGTGGCCGATTCCAAGGTTACGGGCCCATTGTCTGTCGCAGCGTTCTTGTCGGATATTGTACCGAATGCTGAGATAACGGGCTACGAGATCGGGTGTGACATATATGAGACCTTCAGTACTCGGATGGTGTATCGGGAGAGGTGGGAGGAGGTTTCCATATTGCACCCTCTGCTTGTCAACTTGAGGAGGCAAGAAGCAGTAGGTTTGGGATCGGACGAGTACTCCAGAGACTGAGAGTAGTAGAGTATCACTAGATCTGTTATAGCTTGCAGGTGACACAGTCCACGGAGCAGTGACGTTTACGTCTGCCACCCTTTTACATAGACACATATGGGGCCTGGCCTTGCAGCTTGACGATGAACATGAGATTCTTATCATCGAACCCGAGCAAGACACAGTGCGCATGCCGGCGAGACACGCAGCTCTTATCGCATTGCTCGAATTTCCATGTGGCACTTGTAGAGTGTTTACACGAGAAAGTTGACTTAGAGAGAGAATAAACTAATTAAATATATTCGGAAAAGGATCAACTGCCCTCACGTCTATAGGTACCTGATCTAATCATATATGACAACGACGTGACTCAGTGAACCTCCCGCATGATGTGCATGAAGAATCTCGAAGACTTACCGGCGTTACCACTGCTGGCAGCGGCCTGCAGCGGCTCAGAAATAGGACCTGGCACGCTTGGCAGGAAAAATGGTTGATGACTAATCAACACGAGGTTGTCATAATAGTGCTTACTTCATTTATGTAAGTACTAGTGTTCGGACTGTAGAAAGTACTAACTCCAATCTGATTCCGTCCGACAACATTGATGGTACCATCAACTACAATGCACCCATGTCTACTGGTTTCAGAGATCTTGGTCAATATCTTCGCAGAGGTCAACGAGCGCGACGAAGAGGAGGCAGCTAGGACTTTGGCTGCCCTCTGTCGCACATGCCGCGCATTTCGGGAGCCTGCCATGAAAGTCCTGTGGGCGCATCTGGGAACTTTAGTCCCTTTAATCAGATGTATTCCTTGTGTCAAGACTATCAAGAGTAGAGGAAAATCACAGGATGATCTCCCGACTTTGGTGAGCCTTCAAAGTTTACTGACCTAACTCGGCGTCATCTGAGTATCGCCTGCAGGCACTCGAAAGAGAGATGTCGTCTGCAGACTGGGAGATATTCCTTTCACACTCACGCCTTGTACTCACTTGTGGATATTATGTTTCAAGAAGAGACAAACATCCCGTCCTCAACTCGCCCTCACATGATATTGGCACAGACATCTTGCGTGCACTATCATCTCCTCCACCTTCCTCCACAGTTTTCCCTCACCTCAGGAAGATCAGATGGACTGACTCACGAAAAGATTCCATCCGATTTTTTCGCCTGATACTGACACCTGCTCTCGAATTCCTTGATATGTCATCTATAACTGATTCAGTCTATTCCGTCATAATCCCTTCCATCAACGATACCTGTCCATCCCTAAGGATCATGCATCTTCCCAAATGGCCCTTTCTTCACCTCCCCGACATGTTCGACAAGTGGCCAAATCTTGCCTACGTGACCTCCGGACCCCTTGCGGATGCTACTATCCAATCACTTGGCCGGCTGATGCATCTTGCAAGTATGGATATCTGTCTCCATAAGTTGCATGATATAAAGTCACTTGTCGAGAATCCTGGGTTTTCTACCCTGCGCCGGCTTGTGCTTCGTGCGTACAACATCAACCTGGTCACAGCTTTCATGCGGCAAGTCAAATCTATTCATCTCCGCGAAGTGAAGTGCTATCTACCACACGGAACAACTGCAGTGGGTATACAGGAATGGATAACAATCCTCTTGGATCGGTGCATGCCAAGAAGGCTAGAAATTCTGGAGATTGAAGACTACGCTGACGCTGGCGCAGAATTCCCTGATCAATTCACGCTCACCCCTGACACACTTCGGCTCTTGTCCCGCTTTCGTGGACTCACAACACTGGATCTCGCTACTGCATGTACATATTCGTTGGACGATACTACCTTAACGCAACTGGCCATTTGTTGGCCCAGTATGCAAAGTATTGCGCTGGGAACCCACTGGGGTTGGAGACAACAGAGTGATGTCACTCTGAAAGGTCTGCTGTCTTTAGTGCGACACTGTCCTCAGCTAGAAAGCATCGGCCTCGTGATGAATGCCGTAACTACAGATATCACATCCCAGAGGCCTGGGGGCGGAATTCGAAGGTCCAAAGTCACGAGTCTAAACGTAGGAGACTCGAGAGTCGGTGACCCGCTCGCAGTTGCTGCGTTCCTGTCGGATGTTTTCCCACGTTTACTATCAGTTGACGCGTTTAATCATTTGGGGGGCAGGCGGAGACCAATACCTGCTGCGAAGGAGTATGAAGAAAAGTGGAAAGAAGTAGAACGGCTTTTACCTGCATTCTCTAAAGTTCGCGCCCAGGAGCACCTTCCTGTAGGACCAAGAAGGAAGGCCCTCCTTGAGGAGCTGTATCTTGCTTGAAGAAACTTTCTATTAACAAAGATTGTGGAATGTCTATGAAGTAAAGGTATGTGTAATACGCAGTGGCAGTGGCGACTAGAGGATATTCTAACCGTGGCATCAGTGCCGAGCGTCTGTTTTTTAGCGCATGCATGCACGTTTGTAATTACGGGTTCTCATGATGGCAGCTGTTTTTATTGTAATTTATCCGGTCCACATCGCACCTTTTAATTGGACACCATGTGGTCAGCTCTTCAACGTTCTGGAGCTATATCCGTAACCTTCCTATTTCAGTGCACACATTGCTTCTGAGGGATCAATCTATTCCTATTCTGTGATTTGCACTTCGTTTGAGGGAGTTACAGATCTGCACACTCACACCTGAGGCAGTACTTTTCCACGATCCTTATGTTGCTTGTACTCTTTAGATGCTAAGCTGTGGTGAGCTACATGCATCATGATCACAGCGAGTGCCAGGTAAGCGATAATTCGTTGGCATCAGCTACCTGTGACGACCTCTGTAGATCGTCGGTGCAATTCTACCAAAATATCATGGAATTTACCGCATTGAAGTCATACGCGTTTGAACACATGTGGTCGCATCGCCTAGTCACTATGCCGTCCAAACGTTCAAGATAAAACAGCCATATGGTACAAGAGCCTGGTGCTCACGGGACTCTATTTCTGGACAGCATGCAATATGTATTTAAGCAGAGAAGACGTGCTAGTATTCCAACGCCAGGCCAACCTGTTCAAGTCGAGGTAAAGCTACCATGGCATCTATTATCGCTGTCCTCCTGGTCGCCGCCGCCGTCCAGGCATTTCCATCTATCCACACGCGACAGAGTATTACGGCTCTGACAACGTCACAGATCGACCAATTTACCACGTACACCTATTACGCTAGTGCAGGGTACTGTACGAACACGCAGACACTCGCATGGGACTGTGGCAGTGAGTGATCACACGCGCCTACTTACATGTGTCACTATCTGATTAGTCTGATGGGTGATGTTTGAACAGCTAACTGTGACGCCAACCCGGAATTCAAACCGGTTGCCTCCGGAGGTAACGGTGACTCGGTTCAGTACTGTGAGTGTTGTCCTGTGCTGTCGAGCTGAACGTCGTGTTGAGATTTGATCTCGATGACCGAAACCAATAGGGTTTGTCGGATACGACCCAAATTTGGATACGGTGATCGTCTCTCACCAAGGCACGAACCCCTCGGAAATGTGAGCTACCTAATCTAGCTCCCAGAGACTCGGTGCTGATGCACGTTCGCCAGTATGCCTCTCATCACCGATGCCGACTTCTTTTTGACCACTCTGGATTCGACATTGTTCCCGGGTATCAGCTCGGATATCGAAGTTCACAACGGCTTCAAGGACGCTCAGGCCAGGTGTGTACATAATTCTGCATGTTTCACTGTACCAGCACTGAGTTCATGATTTTACAAAGTACTGCCACCGACGTCCTTGCCGCCGTCGAATCCGCCATGTCCACCTACGGCGCCACGTCCGTCACTATGGTCGGTCACTCTCTTGGTATGGTATATTTCTCGTACTAGATTTGACCTTGCATTTATGAAAATATTCACAGGTGCTGCGATCACCTTACTTGATTCTGTATATCTCCCCCTCTGGCTTCCTGCGGGAACGACTTTCACCACCATTGGTTATGGCCTTCCTCGTGTACGATACGCCCGGGTCTTACCGTCGCTCAGCTAATTACTTTCCAAATAGGTTGGGAATCAAGCATTTGCTAATTACGTCGACGCAAACCTCCATCTCACGCACATCAATAATGAAGAGGACCCGATTCCCATCTGCCCCGGTATGTTCTTGGACTTTGTGCACCCTGCAGGTGAGGTGCACATTGAAGATTCCGGTGAATGGGCTACCTGCCCCGGTTAGTTGATGCATCATATGGTCTGACGACGGGGTGCTGACTAGTTGGGCATTAGGGCAAGATAACCCGAGCACTCAGTGCATTGTTGGTGATGTCCCCGAGATCTGGGATGGTACGTATTGATTGCAGTATTGTTTTTTTGTGTTGCTAATAGGTCGTACAGGTGACGAGTCTGACCACGATGGGCCATATAACGGTGTCGAGATGGGATGCTGAACTGGCACGACTTCACCTGAAGACACCTCTTCTATTTTTATATCACTTGTATTCCCCGTGTTGTATTTTTTTCCGGTGTTCGGACTCCATTGGTTCATTAGGATGCAATATCTATCTATATATATTGAAACTGCACTCGATGCGATCTGATCTGTCACCATGCAATGAGTAATTCGACCAGAATGAAATGAGCCGATTCCGCACCATGTCAAGGGCTTCTAGAAAGTGCGCATATGCATGAACAATACACAACTGACTGCGATCACCTGGACAGTACTGGACTTAACGTTTGCTGTTGCTCTCATTCGTGAAAACTACTATGTCAAAAAGAGGAATGAGAGCGATGCAATGAACTTGTTTAATACTAAAGCTGTCGTCACCCTACCGAGGACTCCAGGGGACAGTTCGACCGTGCAAAAAATGCCCTCAGCTTCTCATGAGGTTACGTCATCTCTGCGGAGCAAGCCTGAAGCTTGCGTAAATTGGGGAGTGCGAGTGCATTGAAAAGAAGGCTTCATATATTGGTCACGTCATTTGAGCATGTAAGTTCCAATGAGAGGGGACGTCCCCGTAATCGCTTGGGCCACGGGTCATAGCAGAAAGCTTCCCATTCGAAATCGCTGCTGTGGATGCTCAGACACTCACTGGGCATATCCGCGGCAGTTTCCCTTCATCGTCCACATACCCTGGTCAACAGCATATGGGGAGCAATAGCCTATTGAACGGCGGGAGAGTGTGTATGAGAATGCAGGATGGGATTTTAGTTGGTAAGTACTGGAAAGCCGGTCTTAAACCAGGCTTGTGTGAGGTCATGGAGTGGATAACCTCGGCCTGCTTGTTGACGAGGTGTTGGCGGTCGGTGAAGATAACGCTAACATTCTGATCTGTGCGCATAATATAATAGTTTATATTGGAACATGTAGTAGAGTGCGGCGTTTCAAGTTCGTCTGATATCTTGTAATCGTCGATACGGGTATCAGTCTATATGCCAGAAGAAACATACGATTGACTGTGACTATGTCCGACAAGACGCTGTAGCAATTTATTAGTGTATCTACCAAGACGGGATCTAATGGCTCAGCACTCACGACGATTTGTATATTTACTGGCATAGCCAGTCAGTTTCAGGCCTAACTTGGCAGGATGAGTTGCAACGAGAGAGGCTAGGGAAGTTCGAGTCGTGCAGCAACTCGTGCTGAAGTTCGTGTCACGATCTGAATCACGTGCTTTATACTTCTTTGAACTTTAAGTTTGAATTATCTACGGAGAAGAACAACAATATTCCTCGATCCAAAATGACATCCATCGTCAAATTATTCGTCGTATCGCCAGACACCCGTTCCGAGCGTCGTTTCGACCTCAATGTGACCATCGAGCAGCTCAAGGTTGCGTAGTCCATCTACCATGCACGTCTTGCAGGACACTAAATGACAACCCCGTATATCGTCGTGATTCGTGCACACAATCTAATGATTAGGGTAAACTAGAGCTCATCACAGGCATCCCCGTTCAGAACCAGAAACTATCGCTGCATAATGGCGATGACGATTCGCAGGTTGTCGCACAGCTGGATGATGATGATAAACCGCTCGGATACTACAGCGTTCGGGATTTCCAGACGATCAAGGTATTTTTCGTTTGAATTTTGACAAAGCAGTTGTTTATGCATAAGTTGGCGTCGTTTGTTGTAGGTCGTAGATACGAACCCTTCGACATCGTTTACGGGTCAGCTCTCCGATGTATCGCAAGTAGACAAGTTCGAGCTGAGCGACGACGCATACGCACAACGAACCGGTGATCAATCAGTCATCCCATATTTTTCCACTAGCTCTGATTCTCTTTATTCTAAAGACTCCGTGTTAGCTTACAAGCAAAGACATAAAGTAGGGCGCTTTGCGCCCCCTTCAACAGAACCTACTCCTGAACCTGCGGTAAACATCCCCATCGGATCACGGTGCGAAGTGGAATCAACAGAGCCGGGCTTGAAAAAGCGCGGTGCAGTTCGGTTTGTTGGACATACTGAGTTTGCTGCTGGGCTTTGGGTCGGTGTCGAGTATGATGAGCCGATGGGCAAGAATGATGGCTCGTGAGTTTGAACCTTCTTATTATTTGACGATGCTCATTTGGGTATCTAGCCTCAAAGGAGTGCAGTATTTTACATGTCGCCCGAACTACGGAGTGTTCGTACGCCCTGCAAAAATCAGAGTCGGTGACTTTCCTGTGGAAGAGATCGATTTTGATGACGAAGAAATTTGATGGGGTGTCGATATACTCGTTGAAATATATCCGCCAAGGATTCACAGTTGTTAGAGACGTGTATTGAAGTCTTCACCCCTATCCCGATGGGCCTCGGGCCGGACAGCCTTGGCAGCAAAACGTGTTCATTACCTTATGGCATGGAACATTTTCTGCCCTACTATGACGTGATTTGAAGTGACAAAAAGGAAACCGGTTATCCTCGTCAGCGTGCCTGGATCGAGATTCGCCGAAGTGTCACAGACGAGGACTGCACTTGATATCCGATTCGGATCTTAATAATTGTCGTTCCGTACAAAGACTCACGCAGAATTCGCTCAGCTTTCATGTCGCGACGTTATAAGCTTCACAGGCATGCTCTCCTGCCGCCAACTCTTTTCCTCTCCAATTCCTTCGCCAACTACTTGTCTTTCGTTAATTAGGTGACCCTTAAACCTATGTCAAACATGCGCGGCGGACCTAGTTTAGTTCTGGAAGGTATAGTGCTCAGATCATCTTTCGCTTGTCCATTTCTCACATCCGTACATGCAGTGATCGCAGGCACGAACCCTTCCGTTTCATCTGATCGCACGCCTATCAGTTGTTGTCTCCGTGTCTCTACCTCTAATGGTCGGTGGAACACCACCATCAAAGCTGTAGAGGCGGACTGTGACAGCGTTTCTTGGAACGAAACCCTCAACATCTATGCCCCTCCCCTGAAACTTTCCCAGCGGCTTATGTCCAACTCTTCCGCACGTCCGAAACAATCTGCCTCCAAATTTGTGCCATATCCGACGACTCAGAATCTGGACCTGAGCCTGTGTGTGAGTTTGAGTCGACGACATTCAAACAATTACTCGGAAGCGACGGACAGTTCAGTAAGTCCACAGTCATTGCCTTGAGCTATATCTTCGTCCCCTCATCCCGGTCCCAAAGTAACACTCCCGGCTATCAATAACCAGGATATATCTCTTATGTTGAAAGTGCAGCGTAGTATTAAAACATCGAGCAGCCCCAAAGCATATGGCCTACTTCTTAAACGGCGTCACGCATACTGATAAAATGTGACAGACGCGCTCTCTGGACAGAAACGTTGTCATCCTCGGCGAAACCGGCTCAGGAAAAGTTTATTCATCAACACAATCGCGCAAAAGCAGCTCGCGAAGACATCCAATGACGCGCGTGGATGCACTTCTACCCCTGAACGCTACCCAATAGTCATTTCCGGCGAGAAATACGTCCTGATCGATACCCCAGGTCTCAATGAGGTGCCTGAAGGCACAGTACCAGACGCGAAGGCAAAAAAACTATTGAAGAGCCTGTTGCGTGAGCTCACTAGCTCTAGGTTGGATGGCATCGGCCTTTTGGTGTACTGCGTGCGCAGCGCGGCTCGCCCTCACACCTTCGTTAAGGCCTACAACAAATTCTACTCCGGGATCTGCCATAAAAGAGTCCCAATCATCCTCGTCGTCAAAGGATGGGAGAACGAGCAGGGCATGGAAAGCTAGTGGAGTACCAACGGGAATCAATGCAAAAGTCATGGTATGCATTTCGCAAATTATCCATGCGACCCGGTGAGCAACATCTCAGATGATGTCACTCGTTGTGCTGCAGAGCCGAGTGACTTTTTGCACAATCTTATTACCAAACACTACTCAGATTCGGCGGTCGACACCAGAGGTCGTCTCGTGGTCGATTAACTCAGTGAATAATAGCAACAGCACAGTCAGGGTCGCTCCCTCATGTTTTATTTTCGTTCTCTGTCTTCACCCTTTACTTACTCCTAGACCTTCCTTCGGTTTACACCTTTCCTTCAGGACCATTTCTTCTCAGTCCTGCCGAACACTTGTGTGCTATTGGTATACAGCTGTCGAAAGTCTACGCAATTTTTTCTCCTTCTTACTCCAGAGCTTAGACGAGGGCTGAGTAGAAAGTCAGTATAGCCAGCGGTAGCTTGTTCATCCTAGGATCACATACTATAGTACACATATCACCCGAACACTTCTACAATACATCAACTAAGCTGTATTACATCGCTCTGTGACACAGGGGCCGAATCTCCCGGTCAAGTGACTATCGAAGACCCTACGCGGACAAAGAGGCGCGTTCCGAAGAGTGTTTTCTGCACCCGTTTTCGTGTCGGAAAATCGTGGTGTACTGTGCCGTGCAAGTGATGGTTTTTCCCGTAAAATTCCAGTTCCTGAGCTCCTACCAGTGCAGAGGTAATGACGGCTCAATGGACCACATTGAGTCAAGACATTTCGTACTCCGGCGCGGGATCCACGGCGAAACCCGCATGTCCCAGGGACGAATCCTCATTTCACCTCGCTCTGGGTTTCGGGACACGCGCTTAGTCATCCTCCCCGCCATACTACCCCCGTGTCCCACAACAGGAAAGCGCGACATACCGCAGAGTTCATAGGACTCTATATTTACCCTAACAATACAATTCCTGTTCGACGTAGCTAGCCGGTTATCACGTCAGTAGACCGCAATTTTAATCAACGATACTGAGCTCCCTCAAGCGTGTCTTTGCAAATTCATCTTTGTAAGTGTTCCATATCCTGCATTGACCACAGCTAAGCTCGACACGGACAACGAAGGGGTCATAGGATACCCACCTGGTCAATTCCTCGATATACATCCGTTGCACTCTTTCGACCTCCTCCAACGACGGTTTTTCGCAGCGTTGAACATGGATCGGTCGACCGACTGTTCAGAGGTGAGAACACCTGACAAGCTCTCATGTTAGAAATAGCACTCACTGACTGACACAATCCGTCGTCGGTACGGCATTAGACCCAAGTTATCTGCAACATAGATGAAGTAAAGGTCACCAATCGAGTAAACTTGTAACTCACAGTTCAACAGACCACGTCCATGGAAAAGCGGAAGGGTAAACCCAAACATGTTCTGGAATTTCTTCTGCAGAGCATATATCGTGGTGCCCTTCTCGTTTGGCATTTGATTATATATCTGACGAATAAACGCTGTCGACGACAATGCACAGGAACGAAAGAGTGCGTCACTTACATCATTCTCACCGAACGAGAACACAGGCACAAGGTCCGCTCTGAAGAAATGTATCGATGACATTTTCTATCAAACCTTGTATCAACTCACCCATGCTGGATCGCGACCTTAATAAAACCTAATCTACAGTTCATTTGTCAAGCGCCGGTTCGTAATGTTCCGGTATCGGGGCTTACCTGCGCTTCAATGTTAAATCGGCCGTACCAGGTCTTGCGCTCAAACTCTCTGCAGCGCCTCCCACTACGATAGTGATTGCCTGACCTGGGCCGCTGGAGAGAATGTTGGAGCAAGACTCTCGCGAGACGCTGCTGATCCCAAGAGCCATGATAACTTCGCGATATAAAGGAATGTGAAAGTTATTAGTGAGGGTAAGTAAGTGTGGTTTAATGCCGGGAAAAGCTTTGGAGAAGCCGGTGGCTGATAAAAGATATTTGAGAAGTTGATGTTGTGGGAAAAGTGAAACACTCGCCTTCGGTAGCAAAGGTGGCGAGTGCGCCCCTGGTTGATTGGTAAGAAGTATGCAATGATACAGAAGAGATGATGTCTTACATCCCAATTATGCCTGTTTAAATCGCAAAATGAGTGATGCTTAGAACTGAAGGGAAACGAGACTACCATGAGGATGGTACCCGAACACGTATGGGCGGTCAGCGGGTAGGTCGCACTCCTGCATTGAGCACACGGTTGAATATCCGGGCGCAAAGTAGCTCAAATCACTGCCGCACCTTTAGAAGCCTAGATAGTCACGTAAACGGTCGTGTCTATAAAACACGAAGAACCACACTTACGACGCAGGGTAATATTCTGCAAAATACTGCCAGATATTTAAGGACCGGAACCATGGAGCGAGTCTGTTTCCGTATGCTGGGCTCTTGTCTATGCAGAGAATCCAGATGAGGTACATAACCAAGAACGGCCATAGTGCTGGTATAGAGCTTTGGCGTGTTCGTTTTAACGAGTAAACGGTATATCGTAAAATCGCCGCACGCACCAGAGCATTAGGAACACAAAGCAGGACATTACTAACAACACCGACCACACGGCAACGACCATCATCTGCAGTCTCCTCTTCCGCGGTATCTTGGTTGGCACAAAGCTGGATAGAACAGAAAGTGTAATTCAAGTCGTGGATCAATCAGCCAGTGGCATAAACAAAGTATCTGATACGCACTCAATGCTGACATGAAGCGCAGCTACAGGACGCAATGGTGCGCCGGTTAACTTTGACAATCGCCCTCTAAGTGAAGATGCGGAAATAGTTCTTGAGAGGGCTGTCAGATCATGGCCTTTGTCCATCCCGGCTAGTCCAATATTTATTGGGCTCGGTGCTCAGCGGGCAGCTGAATCTGCGTCTTGTAACTCTTGTTCTTTAGTCGACTCGAAATGAGATGCGCTCAACTGCTTCCGTCAATCTTCCATGTTCACGTGACCAGTCTAAGGTTTACCCTGTTTGGCTTCTTCACTCAATTACTACTTCCATGATCTATTAGTATTATCGTCACCTCGAGCACCCCGTCAAAATTCTACGGTGACCAACTGGCTTGTCTTTGTGGTTGTTTAACATTTAAAATCGGAAGGTCAGCTCTATCGAACCGACCAATAGACACCAACTTGCAGCTAACTACTCAGTACTCGGTCTTCGTGCACTTGCCAAAGCACCTGAGTGTGTGCGTGACGCTCAATGACGAGTAATTAGGTCAGAAACCTGGTTTTCTATGCTCGAACAACGTGAGTGACAAGTAATAACTAATTGCATCAAAATAATTGCATGTATTTATCTAATACCATCTTGACGATGACCGGAACACCGGACCTTGGATGTTTGAATCATTAGCTTGAAGCTTGAATCACTATACTCCAATGGTGCAGACTGTTTGGTGGGTTTATGAGCTCCAAGCGCAGACACAGGCGGCGAGAAGCCTTCTGCTACAACACATGGCTTAGACGATCGCAAGGACTTCCACTGTCGTCGGCCCTCACGTGTCATCCAAGTCCCTTGACAGGCCTTATTCAGCCTTACACGAATAAAATCTCGTCTCTTCGTATCGCTTACTGCGACGCCACACGTGACCGTTTGCTAAACGACCTCCCAGCATTTCAGGCACTTACCATGAATGGGTGGATCAGCGATGAATCTGAGAGGAGTACTATCGCGCGACCTATCTTGAACCATTTATTCGCTCTGCGCAGTCTTCGATTCGGTAGACTATCGTTCCCATTCTGCTTGGCCGACTTCGACCCCTTCAAGAATTACAGGTGGCTCCACCTCAGACATGTCGAGATCAATGTTTACGAACAAAATATACTCCTCCTATTACTGCAGCAGGCTTCCAACCTCTCCTCAGCCAAGATTTACACAGCTTTAGACTATATCATACACCCCCCCTTACCGGTCGAGCCATGCACGCACACGAAACTTCAAATCTTGCATCTTAACTGTCCCAGCCCGCACTCACCAGTCCCAAACCTGCTTAATGTCCTATCACTTCCCAATTTACGCGAGTTTATGGCTGGCTGTGTATGGATGCGGTGGCCTCATGAGGAGTTTAAAGCATTTTTATCACGTTCAAAGTGTCCTCTGGAGTTCCCGAGTTTTGGTGATCCAAATACGACAGTCTCGAAATTAGACGAGCTGCGAGCGGAATACATTATTCTCATTCCTTCTCTTGAAGTAGTAGTGGATCCGGCTTGTCGCTCCTATTTCCTTTGTATTCGCCGGTAGATCAGCGATTCTGCGAAGTAGGGTTTTGTCAGCTGACTCAAACGTTCGTATGCAAATGTGCGCGCTCCTTTTCTTGTCACTAATCTTCGATCGACGACCTCTGTCACACCAGAACGAAGCTTCGAGCAAGTCACCAACCATGGCCTTTTCTTTCCAACTTCGTTGTATGTCTTTTGGACTATTTTTTGCACTTAGCTTGGGCACTCATCAATTCCTTCTTCAGGTGTCGTGCACTCATGGTGCAACCCGTGCACGCGTGTTCTTGATATCGCCGCTTGTCTACCCGGGCCATGATGTTAATCATGAAACCCAAGCACGCCCTCTGTTTTATTTTCCTTTACTTTCAAGTTGTACTACCCCCAGTGTCACTCTGCTGCGTTTGCAAATGGTGCCATTCTTTGTATGTGGTTGCAATTGTTGCTCGCAAATCTCAGACGTATTGCTGATGTTCTCGGCACTCTGATCGTATTTCTGAGGTGTTTAATGCTATTGAAGTTATCGTTCGAGTGGACGACGATGCCGAGACACTTTGTGGAGCTCAATTTGAGATGGCAACATACATGCTTCGGGTAGTCTTCCAACATTTGGACTTGCCGCGGCGAGAAAGGGATACCCCTTTGGGTATGGTGCTATGCATTCTCACCACTGTCGATAATGATCCTGCGTGGCTCTAGCATCTGCCTTTGAGCTATCAGGATAAACTCGACATATTTCCGTTGTACTTCAATCGTCAAGCGTATTAGCACGGGGGCGGAATGCGTTTATGTGAAAGCTCACAATGCAGATCCTCGAAAACAATGTTTCTCATTCTCCTCGCTATTGACCTTCTCGGATGTCAGACGGTATCCCGGGTCAAAACTGCCACCAAGCACGGAAAGCAAATCACGGGACATTCGATTTATTGCAAGGTGAAAACAGCGCCTCTCGGCATGTATGGTGATGGGGTATAGACGCGCATACTCCAAGATCGCATCAAAATTTCATATTCACGGCAAGGCGATTGTCCAAGCAAGATGCCAAAAGCCCATCAATATGCGGCGCAACCGTACCGTTGCTGGGGTAGAATCTGCATCGACGTCAGATCGGTCCCCATAACAAGGCAATCCAGCGGGTACCTCAGGAGCCATAAAATCGTTCCTGAGGATGTGCTAGTCGTCAAAGCATAAGCATACGACATCCTCCTTCTACTGTGTATAGTCAACAACCTTGACGCGTCCGCCTTCAGCACCAGGCTTTGTCGACATTGAAGGAATGGATGAGATGGGGATCGAAGGCGAAGTCGCGGACTGGGATAGGTATATGCTTCACGATGTATTCGTTAACGTCGTGGACGAGCTGTGCATCGATATATAGTCTACCTTGTCCTGCGAAAGTAGCATCCCAAGTCTGTATGCATAGTACGCTGCAGATGTCAAAGAGCTGTATTGAAACAAAAGATAATTCAAGGTGTTAGCTGTATATAGCGGAAATCAGAACTCGCACACAGGCGCTGAAGAAAGCGGTTCACGTGAAAACTCAAGTTGTATTGAACGAGTCATGACTGCAATAGAGATTTAATACAGCTCAGTTGTGTGCACAGTGAGGTCTTGGCTACTGGCCAGTAAAAGCCATATGTAACTTAATGAAGCAGAAATTTAAACTGGCAGACAACGAACGGCATGTTGAACGTTTCACATGTAATGTAACATGAGCGGATACGAGGCCTGGTTGGTTGCGTTGAGTATCGAAGGCGGACGGTCCTGTCAGCCTTGTGGTTGAATTGTCAGAAAAATTTTAATAGCTAATCACCCATAGAAATTCGATTGAAGAATCCAATGCGTGACATACTTACATTGGCCCAACAACATGAAGTCAACCGGGAGGTGTTGGGCAGGAAAGGACCTGAATGGAAAGTAAAGGTACTGTGATCGACCAGCGAGAAAAGCCCATGTAAGAGAAGCGATGAATTTAGATTCCGGAGGGTGTTAAATGTTCAGAGCAGAGTGGAATTGTACCAAATATCCTCATGATAACGTCGATGCAATTCGATTTTCACATTTACGATACCGGGAAAGTGAGGTGAAGTGTTCGCATTATATTGTTGAGACGGGGAACTCGGCAGTATGTTGTAAGTCATGATGAGCAAGATGGAGCAGAGCTGTTCCAAAAGTAATCGGCCTCCAGCAGGCGCAGCGAAGTGGTAGGCATGAAGGAAGAACCACACGAGACGCACGCGCGGGTGGACGGCGACACGATCCGGGTACTGTGGCGGCGTGTGCGGCCGTTGGTATCATGTGTTTGCCGCATAATGCCCATTCGGATCGGACCGGGACTTTCTGATATGTCATACTAGGCTCATCATACCCGAAGGCCGCGCGACACTAGGTCAACGAGTCAGCATTCTTATATACCATCTCATTCACGAAGACGACTCACAATCCATATATATATTGTCAGCCTGGAGCTTGAGCGCGCATACACATTCACGACCGTGGATGTGTTTTTGCTGGTGTGCTGAAGCCCAAGGAGTTCGAGGCCTAAAGATCTCCACTGCCTAAAACATCTGGTTTCAAGCCTCATAAAACCGCACCATACCTCCAAACTCCCGAGTGCCTACCACCACCACCACCACCACCACCACCATAATAATAATAATAATAATAATAATAATAATAATACCCGATTCGCTGACCCAGCACTGTTGGAGCGGTGTATCCGCGACTGTGTGCCTGCGTGTCGCGAGCAAGGCAAAGTGGTGAAGGACACTATGCTACGACAAAGCCCGAAGGACACTCAATGGCTCGCTAAACTACGGTGGTACTCGGCTCCTACCCCCGGTGTCCCCTACTCCACCGTAGTTGACGCTCATAGACAGTGCACAAGGCCATAAATGAGTAAGCCAATTATGACTCAGGAGGCTGACTCGTATTGATGGCTCTGACCGCAGTCGCAGAGATTTAAGATCTTGCCCGGTTCCTGCATGCCGCGTGTTCGCTTACTGTGTTCTGCTTGCCAAATGAATTAAGTGTAGTACTAATGCGTAACGGGATATGACAGGCGCTCGTCTCTTCCCCGTGGTGTTCGGGTTATTTACATAAATGACTTAAATACTATATCTTCGATGAGTTTCATCCTATCTCTTTCCACTCTTCCAATCAGTCATGCTACAGCTCCCTAACCTACCCATTCACGATAAAACACAACTCATCCTCAATGCTGCGGCTTGTGTTGGGGTAATAGGAGTGGTTGTTTGGGCCTACCTTCGTAAATCAGATAGCCGCCTTCCTCTCCCACCTTCTCCTCCCACTTGGAGGCTTCGGGGACACTTCCTACCCCCTCGCAAGTAAAGTTTCATATTTGCGACCTCGCTTTTGTAATCTAATTGTATCACATTTGTGATCAGCGCATCTCCCATTGTCGCGCGGTGGATCGAGGAGTATGGCCCTCTGATCACAATTCGCTCAGGAATCCAGACCGTCGTGATTATCGGCCGCTACAGAGTTAGTCCCTTTATGATAAGTTAGCATCACTGGACTCAACACTCCGTGGCAGGCCGCGATGGATATAATGGAGAAACAGGGTAGAATGCTAGCTGATCGACCTCGCCTTGTTGCTGGAGAAATTCTTACACGCGGACTGGTCATGGTTGTGTCACGCGCTGGGGACAGGTTCCGTCGGAAGCGTAGGTTTGTCGCCGCGATACGTAAAGGCTCAAACAGCCATCTTACTTTTTGATGCGGTGCAGAGCACTCCATACGCATCTCCAGCCCAAATCAGCTGAGGCGTATCAGCCTCTGCAGATGTCGCAAGCGAAAACTGTGATTCTCAACATTCTTGACGATCCGCGCAACTTTCAGAACCATGTAGCAACGTAAGCGGTTTCCTACGTGCGGCACCGGGGTCTGATAGTATGTTACTTACGGGTGCTTGGAAGTTATGCCGCAGCGACGATCATGAGAATTGCATATGGGAAGACCACGCCAACGTCGGCAACTGATCCCGAAATCAGAGAGGCTCGCCAACTTGTCAGGAGATTTGGTACAATTCTGCGCCATGGTTATTACTTGGTGGACTCGATACCATGGCTCAAATACCTTCCTTGGTATGCGCCAGAATTAAAGGATGAGTTCGAGAGGACCAAGCGGCTCTACACAGACCAGCTGAATCGTGTGAAACTGCAGATGGTACGCATTGCCTCGCCTCTCTTGACATGATGTCTGAGTTGTTCTATAGCAGAGCAATGATGACATCGGCCCTTCGTTTTCAAAATACATTCTAGAAAATGGGCATCTCTATGGCTTGACAGAGACCGAGATGGCGTATCTTGCCGGCGCCTTTTTTGGAGCTGGAACCGAAACTGTGAGGCATCTTTCTTTTTTGTGAACATCATACACTGAGATGAGGTACCAGACTGCTGTGGCGATTTGCACGGTGCTAATGGCGGCCGCGCATTTTCCTGAAGAGCAGGCTAAAGTTCAGGCCGAGCTTGATGCAGTCGTTGGAAGGGAGCGAGGTAGCTCGATTTCTCATCGCAGTTCTGTCAATTCATTCTTTTTTTTGCCGAAGCACCGACTTTCGCCGATAAACCATCCCTTCCTCGTCTGGTGGCGTTCATCTCTGAGGCTTTGAGATGGAGACCGGTGGCTCCTGAAGGTGGGTCTCTCAATGGTTAGTCCTGCACCTGAAGTTTACACAGCACCCTACAGGATTGCCTCACCGAACTACTGAAGACGTGATTTGGGCAAGTACTCTCTGAACGATTTGTAATCCTCAGGATAATCTAACATCTGCCGGCAGGAAAACTATTGCATTCCCGCTGGAACTACCGTAACTGGCAACCACTGGTAAGTCGATGTCTTTCAAGATACGATCTATCAAATTGTCACCGCCTCAGGGCCATCTCTAGAGATCCAGAAGTCTATCCCGAGCCCGATGCGTTCAAGCCCCAGCGTTGGATTAACGACCAAGGTCGCTTGAGAGACGATCTCACATTCTTTGTATTTGGGTTTGGTCGGCGGTAAGCACTGTCTTGCGAGATATACTTTCTTTGATTGTCCTTCCTTCCAGCGTGTGTCCAGGTCAACACCTTGCGAACAGGTAACAGTTCTTTCCACGCACATGATTTCCCGATCTCATTTGGAATGTTACAGATCGGTGTTCATAAATTCGCTTCTTATTCTTTGGGCCTTCCAGCTCAGTCTGGATCCTACGAAGCCGCAGGATGACATGGGGTTCACGAAGGCGATGATGCCAAATGTCCCTTGCACTATTGAATTTCAGGCGAGGGTTCCAGAAGCGGAGCTTAGGCGTATGATGCAGAATTATCCTGAGTCTGGGTGAGAAGCCGCCAATTAATATTCCAATACCACTACCAACTCTGCTTGCCCTTCTGACGAATTTGACTTGACACGGTTTATTGATTAGTGATTCCTCATGTATATCATACCATAGCTGTTTGGGTCTATTGTCACTGCATTGCCCAGCACGTTTCCGTTCAGTCTTTCATGCTCCCCATGGATGTTGTACCGCAGCTATTGTTTTCCTCCTGACACCTGATTTTATCTATGTTTTAGCACGCCTTCAAGTTCTTCGTTCCGCAATGGATATTGACAATGTACTGGCCAGGTGATTCTATGCTCACCCTGAATTAACACAACTGTTTCTTCGGCCAAGTATGAAATATTTGTGCACTCCTCATACATTGATATGCTAACCTCATGAGTCTTCTCTCTTCAAACCCATCCAACGCAGAGGGACAGGACCCATGAGTCGACAACTCCTACCGCAGCAGGTGATACTGTCAATAACCGCACTTTGTCTGCCTCGGACACAGTTGTTTGGGGGCGCAGTAACCGCAGCTTCAATCTCCATATATAACGTATTTGTGCGAGCGTATACGAAAATACACTTTGATCTGACAGAACTTTCCCCACTTCGTGGGGTCGGGGAACCCCAAGAAAATTCGTAGGGCACCACGTCTTGACAGCTTCCATTGTTTGTTGCAGTATACAAAGTATAGAAACTCTCACTCAAGAAATTGTGTATCTGAGCTGCAGTGTATATACAGTGTACGATGGATTACCGTCTGAAGCTTGACCGTTGTGACGCTAGCCAATACTATCAACGTATTTACGATCAATGGCTCTCGCTGACCAGACAGACTAGATGGACAGACGGACCATCTAATTCGGCCGCGGACTTTCGAGAAACCAGGTACCCTCCCTCCCCGCCAAGTCCTGAGACTCAAATAATCTTTCTGTCTCTTCGTCCGAACAATGGATATTCAACAAGAGAATCTGGACCTCGTCAAGGAACGAGACTACTATCGGGCCAAATGCGCTACAGCAAATACTCAGTTGGCCTCTATGGAGAACACAGTCGAAGGGTTGAAGACCCAACTCAACGACTCAAAGCGCCATGTGCTTCAGTTGCAGAATGGCAACGAGCGGCAGCTCGAGACACAGGCGACAACAACCAGTCTGAACGACTCCAAACGTCATGTTATGCAGCTGCAGCATGACAACGAGCGGCTGGAATTGGTTATTGCCACCACGGAACGCGACGCCGAAGGCTTAAGAACACAACTAAAGAAGTCCAAACAGGATGTTGCTCAGCTGCAGAACGACAACGAGCAGCTTCGAAAACAAGCTTCAGCAATCGTTGCCGTGGAACACGAGACCGACAAATTAAAAACACAGCTCAACGAGTCCATACGGCATGCTGTACAGCTGCAGAATGATAAAAAGCAGCTTCAGAAACAAGCTTTAGAAGCCACCACTCTGGAAATCAAGGTTGAGCGGTTGAAAAGGCAGCTAAACGACACGAAAGGACAGTGGGAGAATGAGAGTGAGACGCGGGCTACAGCAACCGCTGTCCTGGAATGCGAAGTCAAAAAGTTGAAAGCTCAGCTGAATGATTCGGAATGCAGAGTTGCAGGGTTGCTTGACAAGGCATCTCATGACGCATGTTTATGTCGGCTGCAACGGGAGAGCCGTATGGTATGTCCAGATCATTCTTGCTGAATAGGATCGATGATGAATAGGTACATGAGGCCATTGCAGTGACCCCAGCTCCGTCCAAAGTGTCAGCTCCCTATCCAAGTGGGAGTCGGTCAGCCTCGAATGGAGCTAGTGTCTCTAAACTCAAACGCAAGCGTTTAGTGCCAGGTGATTTCTACATCTTAGTATGCCTTCACTACCTGTTCAACTGATGTGATAATCACAGAAGAAGATGATGGTGACTCAGTGAGCCATCAACCGATCGAAAGTGACGACCATCAACTTCAAGTTGCCCCAGCGCTACCGACGACTCCTCTTATGTGGAGATTTCACCCACAAGGGCTGGAATTATCGTCAGATAGAGTCATAAGGGATGTCAGGGACTGCTCTCGCACAATATTGTCCCCAATTTCTATCCCGGTTTCTTTCAATCTCGTATCTCGTCTTCATATACCAAAGCTCAGGCTCCTCGACCTTCGGCTTGGGGGCTATGTGCCTGCCGCACCTGGACAACCAGGCCTCGTCTTGGTGTGGAGCATGGACGCGAATACAGAGGCTTGCCAGGCATTTGTGCCTGTCCAGGACCGACCCGAGCAGCTATTCTATTGTGGAATTTACAATTGCAAGGTGATCCGGGAGTTATCGATAGAAGAATTCAGTAATCAAGGGTTTTGGGTATGTTTGTCTATATTTATGTAAGCCATAGACTCAAGCTTGCATGAAGTTTCAGTTCGAGTGGGCCAAGGTGGTGTTGGGGTCAGAGAAGAATGATTTGGGGCAAGTATCAGTTAGAAAGTCAGATGTCATCATGACACGAGCCGCTTCGCAACTCGCTGTTGATAAACTCACAACAGAGGATGTGTTGGAGGCACTGGCTAAGGGTCAGGAGGTATGTCCGAGTTATCACCTTCTGTTAGGGCCAGCGGACATCTCATGAAACTCTGCAGAAGTTGTACCTCGCGAGGCTGAAGTGCATTGGCTTTGACCATGCATTGGACCAGCGCATTCAAGACGAAGTTTCTCGCATGACGCATGGCAAAGCTAAAGTGCATTGCCCTTCAAGTTCGTCATTAATTGGATCAGACTCATCATCAGATGACTTGCTCGGATTCTGACTCGAGGCTGGTATACAGAATCAATTTCCGTCTACTGATTCATTCTCTGTATTGCAAGTACATTCTAACTAACTCGGTAGCTATGATGGCGGCGATACTGAGTTCCAAAATGGTAATAGCAACTAGTAATACTTTAACTTGCAAGCATCCGCTGAGTGACCGAGTCCTGCCCTTACCTCGTACTCTGCAATGAACTTGAAGCTTGAAGTTGTAGACATTTCCACTTCCCTCCCTACCAAAGTAAGGCGGCTGGGTGCGAGACTACACATGCATGTGCAGCTCAGTCATAATCCCGTGCGTCGGGCATGCCGCAAAGAAAAGATACTTCAAGTTATTGCGTAGTTCTGTCACTGGCACGTATACTCATCCTAACTTGAAGCTGACGGTATTAATGATATGAATAGTTTATGGAACTTCTGATCATCCAGAACGCATGCAACTGTTCCAGACGTGTGTCCGACATGTCATGTCATAGTAAACACGACTATCGGTTCACATTGAAAGTTGTTATGCCAAGCCTGTCGATCTCAATTCAGACCAGTTTAGCATACGCGCCTCCTGCGTGGAGGGTGACGTCGAATGTTTCACATACATCCTTTTCCTGCAGGGTATAAAGTCTCGATGTTTTCGAAATATTTGTGTTTTCCATCTCATTCTCCTACCGCACAGATCCTGGTGATTTGTTGCACGACAGTCTTGCGACAGGCATCGTATTCCTCAGATTCATCTACCCTCCCTGTTTCTCTTTACGCTGCGCCGGATCGCATCCTCTCCTTGTCCGCAAATTTCATCATGCGCTTCACATCTCAGTTTGTCGCATTCACAAGCATCTGTACGATCATCGCTATCGTGCTTCCACCCCCAGCGGATGCTGCATATATTGCAAGCCATCCCAGTGGCAACCGGGTTGCCACTGCGTATGAGGCTGATAAGCCCCGCACTATCATTTCACTTCCGAGGCTGACTGCTGGACATGTTCCCAACAAACCATCGAAGGGCAAATGGAAGTCGATCACCGATACACCTAGCTCGGTGAGTTAGCTTGTCTTTTGCTGATGTCTTCTGATACCTACCAATATTGCAGAGGTTCTTCAGGTTTTCCGATTCCGACCCATCGAACCCGCTGGCCGGAATTCTGGGTCTTGGCTTTGTTCATGTTCACGGTGATGATGATGTTCATCCACCTTTCTCGCTGCGCGATGCATCTTCACGTCGTCCTACTCCTCTCTCTCGCCGCTCATCTGCTCTCGTCCATGGTGCAGGTGGAAATAACTATCTAGTCTCCAGGGGAGCAGCCTCCACGCGCTCTTCAAAACGAAGGCTGGGTCGTCGCGGTACTTCCAGTCTTGTTTCTGGGATCATTGACATTGTGGTATGGAGCTTTTCTTCCCCACTTCTGTGCTCTTACAATCGCACTTCTAGAGCGGAGAGCAAGGCCGGCACCTCGCATCTCTTGCCCTCGATCCTTCGACATATAACTCCACTAATACTACGTCTACCAACTCGACCAGTAGCGATGGTTCCTTCCCTCTCAATGCGTCAAGCACAAACGGGACGCAGTTCTACTTGGTCGACGCTAATGACAGCTCATTCAGCGACCCTGGTATTTATCTTGCTGCATTTGTTTTATTGCCGAACTCAAATATCTTCATAGCAAACACGACGAAGCATGTCATGGTTCAAACTGATATCTTCGATTCCTTCTACTGCGCGACTTTTGACCCGAACCCATCTGGGCCTGAGCCAATGATGATGGAGATGTGCCGTCCGTCGGAATCCGAAAATGACGTCAAAAACCTGGATTATTCATATGCCAATGGCATGGCGCCTATCGTTGACTACACCGTATTGGCCGCGGATCCACACAAGAGCCAGATCTTCGAGTACAATCCCTCTACTGGTGTCATCAAGCCAGTATGGACGAACAGCGACGGCAGCACTTCCTCGCATGCGATGTTTGTTGAGCGGGATATTACGACTTCTTCTACCACTGGCTCCAACACGATGTCATCCGCCGGATCTAGTTCCACCAGCTCCCCGTCTTCGCCTCGGCCCACCACTTCCTCGTCTGCACCGGAAGCACAGAACGTGACCCTTGTGTTCCGGCCTTCCAACATGGCGGTCTCTACCCCTCCACCTTCTACCGATGCTGCTGACTCGAGCGCGGATGATGTGGTAACGACGACGATTACCACGACGGTTGTCTACACCACCACTGCAACCCCGTCTTCATCTTCGTCATCTGCTGCTGGAAACCCTATGGCCGCTATCGCTGCACTTACAATGACATCTTCGTCATGCTCTTCAATGCCAGCAGCGTGCAGTTCGACATCGACACCCTCCCCTGCTGTCAACGCTGCTGCTGCTGCTTCAAGTGCGGGGTCGCCTTCTTCGCAAGCAACTTCCACGGGTTCCACCAGCTCCACTACCACCCAAGCTACATCGTCATCGATGCCACCCTCTCCTTCTGTCCATGCTGCTATTGTCGCCTCAAGCCCGGGCTCGTCATCTTCCGAGACAACCTCCACGGACCCGGCGACTGGCGCCCAAGTGACATCACCATCGATGCCGCCCTCTCCATCTGTCCACGCTGATATTGTTGCTTCAAGCCCAGGGTTGTCATCGTCTCAAGCAACCTCCACGGTCTCGGTGACTACCATCCAAGCGATATCGTCATCGATGCCGCCCTCTCCATCTGTCCACGCTGCTATCGTCGCTTCAATCCCAGGGTCGTCACCTTCTCAAGCAACCTCCATGGGCTCGGCGATTACCAGTCAAGCGACATCGACCTCGCAGCCCGTGAAAGGCTCACTAGAAATTGAGTTCGTCCCCATCGCAGATTCACCGTCTTCTGCGCCCATTACTTCATCTTCCCCGCCATCCTCTCCCACTTCTCCCTCATCATCATCATCATCATCATCATCATCATCATCTGTAACACCCAGCCGGATGAACGCGGCTGCAATCGCTTCAGTAATCGCTAACTCCCGTTCTAGTGCTTCGACCACGAGCAACACTAACACGAGCAGTTCTTCTGTTAGTACAACAGTTGCGCCAGCAACCACCGCAAAATAGGTGGGTATCATATCTGAAGCTCACTTGGATAAGTAGTCTTTAGACTGTAGTTATATCAGTGCAATGGATAGATTGTTATATGAATTGTATCGTCGCCATACAAGAAAGCAGATATGTTTTGGAACTCGCAAAAATACTTGCACTTGTCAGTCGTTGTGTTGAAAGTCACGTATAGTTGGTGTGTGCTAGCACGACGAACACCTTAGACGTTAGTGCATATGTGCGGAATAATAGAATTGTTTGCGCGGAGCCTTGCTCGCCTGCTGGAACTTATCTAATTGCAGCTCGATCGGAATGACCTCGCGTCAGGTCAAGAAATCAGAAAGGCCTCTCGTAACGCGCAAGCAAGTAAAATTCATGAACGATAAACAACTAGCTGTACATGTTATCGCGATCTGTACTTGAAAATTACTAGATCTACCGAAGACAACTGGAAATCGTGGCCGGATCCGCAACTACTTCAAGAGAAGGAATGAGTGCCAATGTATTCCGCTTGCAGCGCGTCCAGTTCTGGGGCTGTCATTGCATCACCAAAACTCACGAACTGCAGAGGACACTTTGACCGTGCTAAAAATGCTTTGAACTCCTCGTGAGGCCACTGCATGCAAAAAGTATCAGCTATAAACTGGCGTAAATCGGGGAGTGAATGGCGTAAATCGGGGAGTGATAGGGCATTAAGCAGGTTGGGGATTGTTAAATGCGATTTGGAACAATCCATGTGCAAGAATTGAAGCTTCGTGTGCGTGTATGGCTTTACCGGTAAGGGAGGGAACTCGTTTGGCGCATGCGTGAATATCAATATGGCACCGTCAGGATGCACACGAACGGCCAAGCCTTTAGTCTATGATTCACACGAGGATAGGCCTTTATGATCTCCAGAATTATTTGCATTTGCATTGGTCAAACAAACGACTTTTCGACCCCAAATTACCCCTAGTATGAAGTGACGGTGAAGGATTAATTACATCCATTTGTATATCTTTGAAACTCGCGAATCGATTGTACAAAGAAAATGGGATGGACTATAACCACAGAAAAGTGTCAATTGCAGGGTGGTCCCTCGATTCAGAATCGTTCTATGCTTCCTGAGAAAAATCGTGCATTTGGATATGGTTGCACATAACGTAGTCACAGCGCACCTAGCGTGAAGATCTTGGGATATTCTGGTGGCTCAAACTGTGTGCCCCTCAAGCCGGATTCAATGCAAGGTGTTCAAGAACTGGTCATGCTCTGCATAGGTTGTAGCAACAAAGTCTTGAATTTTCTCCCTAGCGAAAAACAACCGAGAGATGTCATGGTGAACTGGCACGTCCCCTTCCAAACTCAAAGCGCACAACCACTACTGAGCGTTTTAGCCTCTCCAAGGACTACGGGACATTTGAGATTACATTTTTTCAGCAATATCACCTTGACTCATGCGTTAGAACTTCTGAGAGAGTCTGGAACAAACTTCATGTGCGCAAAGTATATCGCCACCTCATACCCAGCGAACGGAGAAAGGGATCATGGCAACGGTTAAATGTTTGGAAGAATTTGATGCATTCAAGAAGGGAAGACATGGAAGAGAGAATAGAGGAAGTCACGGTAGTGGAGAGGGAAGGGAGAGTGGGGGTACTGGATGAAAGGAGGGATGAATGGGAGAGCGAAGCAGACAGCGAAGGGTAGAGGGCAGGCCTGTTGAGTGACGAAGGATGAAGACGGAGGGAGTACTTGTGGAGCCTGGGGTTCAAATCAGCATGGACGTCATCCGCTCAAGCTAGAAAACATCACTTCAATCAGCTATTCGTACCATACCCTATTCCAGGACAGTCGGTGTAGACATATAGAAATCGGAACAAACTTCAATACAAACTCCGACCAATCACTCAGGAGGGTTATTAGGGTTAGAATGCGTTTTAGGGTTACTATTCTGGACTGTATAGTAGATGATCCAATAGCGACCACGATGAGCACAGCGAGGCTGAAACGCAAGCTCGGTGACCTAGGCATCGATACATCCAGTAGAAAGGCGAATGAAAACTTTTGCCTTGTGCGTAAACCTTTTCCCGTCCTTACAGCTTGCCAACTCTCCCTGACCACCTCAGATCGGCACCCCGTTGCCCCCACTCGAAAAGTCGAAAGACACAGGCGAGTTCGTACCGTTATGGAAGCAAGAGGTGAGCTCTTGTGTGTCTGGTCTTGTTACAATCTCAAGATATCTTTCAGGTAAGGGATGAGAAGGGCCGGAGAAGGTTGCATGGTGCCTTCACCGGGGGTTTCTCTGCTGGATACTTTAATACAGTGGGTTCCAAGGAAGGTACGTCCTCTGGCAGAAATTCCTACGCAGCATGTCACTTAGCACTCTACTCCAGGATGGACACCATCAACATTTATATCTTCCCGGTCCGACAGGGCCACGAGCAAGAACCGTCCTTCCCGACCAGAAGACTTCATGGACGAAGAAGATCTCACAGGAATGCGTGATGACCAGAAGTTGGTCGATGAGCATGAACAGATGGATTTACTGGGAGGCAAACAAGATGAGATGAGAAAGCGTGGTGAGGGTGCCGACGACAAAGAGTGCGTATCATTATATCTCCTCATATGATGTATCGCTTACCTGACCCACCTCACCCAGCGCAATCACTCTCGCACTCGAGCGGTCTCTCCTCCCAGCACCAAAGGACTCTGTAGGCGCTCGCATTCTGAAGAAGATGGGCTGGCGCATTGGCCAGGGTATCGGCCCACGGATAACATGGCGTCAGCGTGAAATGGCGTTCGGCCGTGACCCAGACGTGCCTTCCGACGACGTAGACGAGGAAGCGAAGAAACACTTGTACGCGCCTCGAGACACGCCGCTGATTATCGTCGAGAGGAAAGATAACTTTCACGGCTTGGGCTATGACCCTGGATTAGGGCTGCATGCGAGTCTTGGCGTTGCGCCTGAGGCTTCCAAACAGTCCAATGACCCACGTTTAGCTGGCGCGTATTCTCGCCGCTGCTGCTGTGTGCGATCTTTTGACTCTGACCCGTGGAGACAGGTGGTTTTGGGCTCGGCGCGCTGAATGATGCAGACGACGACGACTTAGATGTTTATGATCACTCCCAGGTCCACGGTAGGAATCGTCATGCATATGATGCGAATGATGTGCACGATGAGGAGCGGGTTTTGATGAGTTCGCGATCGCAAGGCGCACGAGATTTAGGAAAAGCACAACCTCAGGTAAGCCCTCATCCAAGGGAACTGGGACATTACGGTTCAGCTTATGAATTCTAGAGATCTTATACCGGGCAAGTAACGTTTCGTGATGGGAGACCGCCTTTGAACGGGTTCGTCATATCCGAGAAACCCGTGGCGGAGGATCTTTGGTCAGTAGCTCTTTCTGCGCGTATATTTCTCATGGGATATTCACAATTACCAGCTTTCCAATACCTGATGTGCCAAAAGATTGGAAGCCAAATCCCAAACACGTTTGGGAGAGGGAGAAAGCTAATTCAAAAGATAAAGAGAACGCAGTTATACCTCCTAAGTCACAAACTCAGTCGCACGCCCAGTGGAAAACAGGCATCTCTGCGAGCCAGGTTTGACAAATTTCATTTTCTACAGATCTCACGTGCTTACATGCTATGGACAGCGGGGAGAAGCACTCGGTGAGACAGCCCTCCCTTCTGCACCCAGGTCCATCTTCGAGTACATCTCCAAGAAAGACCAAGAACGCATTAAGAATATCACTGCAAGCCGCTTTGCCCCTCCTTCCACGTCAGATGATCCCTTGTCGGGTCCCTCACTCCCCACGCCTCCAAGGATCACACACACCGAGCCCCACGTCGCCCAAGCTGCTCTCCACGGTTTCCAGCCCTTCACAGCCGATCCATCTAAGCAGGCAAGGTACACTGCCTATCTGCGTGCACACGCAAATCCTGGCTCAGGCGCCATTCCACCCGTACAGAAGCCTGGGCAGACACCCGAGGAGTTCACAAAAGAGATAAGCGATTATGCAAAATCAGCTGCATTATTCCGCCCCGTTTCTGGAGCCATGGCTGGGCGATTTACAAGTGCCGCTGTTTTGGATCTCGGACCAAAGATCATCGAGGGCCTGCACACGCCTGCTGCACAGCCAGAAGAGGGGACGGACAGTATGGATGTGGCAGAGGAGAAGCCGAAAGAAGAAGTCAAGGAAGAAACCCCAAAGGTGCATGCTGCTCGACTGGGCATGTATGGTGTTATGACACGGGAGGTGTGTACGTGGCAGCCTGCGCGGCTGCTGTGCAAGCGCTTCGGCGTCAAGGACCCGGATCTGGAGGTCCCTGTCGAAACCTCCGGGTCGTCAGCGCAGGCTACGGAGCCTGAGTTCACAGGCACAGCATCAGCAGACGGATTCGCGGGTGCAAGTGCTGGAGCGACGCAAGTGGAGAGTGGGGGCTCCGGGAGTAACAAACGCGATGTTGCGAATATTGGCATGGGGGAAGATGATGGGCAGGGGGATGGCGTGCTCACGTATGAACGTCCCGGCATGGATATTTTTAAAGCAATTTTTGCAAGTGACGATGAGGATAGCGACGAGGAGAAGGATCGTATGGATGATGTCGATGAGGTGGACGAACCCCCTGCCTTCTCTGCGCCAGCTGCGTCCTCTAAACCAGGCCCGGATGTCAAGCCACCACCAGCGAATAGTATCGTGGAAGATGTTGACCTGACTACGTTCAAGCCTACCTTCATACCCAGGGGATCCAAACCGAAAGCCGCAGAGAAGAAGGAAAAGAAAAACAAGAAACAGAAGAGTTCCAAGGGTGGCGCGCTTGTTTCCTTTGCTGTAGACGAGGATGGCGGGGATTCATTGTCGCTCACTGCTGCGCGTCAAAAACACCGAGATCGGGATAGCGAGAGGCCGAGGAAGAAGAAACGGAAGGATCGAGAGGGGGATGGATGTGAGGATTTGTGGGTTGAAAAGCCTCCGCCGGATATCGTGAAGGCCCTGCCTATCACTGATGTGTCCCCTGATGAGGGCGGTCAGGCTAGTGGACAGGAAAGCGGACCTGCTCGTGCTCGTAAGAGGGCAATTGATTTCATGTAACGCTATATTCTGCTATGTTATATATATATACAGGTTCAAAAGTTGCCGTTGATTTTTGCGGGTAGCTGCGTCTCTTGTGATGCTTCGCACTTCCTTTTCCCGGAGTGGGACAAAGAACTCAAGGTCTACAGGCCAGTGCCATGTGCATGCACATGGGCTCTCACCGCTGCTTGTTCACCACACATCCACCCTCTAGATCCCGCCGGTGCGTCGCGGTGCTGTCTCTGACGTTACTGATCGATTACGTCGTCGATGTAACGTGCACTGGATGAGAGTCAAAGGTTTGGCCTAGTGCATTAAGTTTTCCGAAGCCATCGAGTGCAATCACTGGCGGCCACCCTTCGACAAGTATCCGCCACTGAGTCACCTTGCAAGGTCAGTAGGTGTCATGGCGGGCGTTGTGAAACCAGCTTGAGATGAGTACAGGTATTTGCAAGGTATTTGGTTCAAGTTGTACATACATCTTGTTAGTACGTCGGACTCGGAAGCGGAAGCAGCTTCAAACCGCCATCTTCCTCGAACATTTCAACCTGTGCAACAAACAACATGCAGAGCCAGGCAGTTGACCTACAAGTCAATCTCTCCTCACTCTCTGATGCAATCGATCGGTGTACTGCAGAACATCGTGAGAGTTTAGTTTTATTGGCACTTGCCAGTCTGAATATAAACATTCGTTTCAGCTCGCTTGTTCTCGAGTAATTGTATGTCGAATCCGTATGATCATGATGCGTCAATTCCATTTGTTTATAACAGTCAGATGCCAGACCTTGAAACCCTATACTCCAGATTTCCCCCTGCCAACCACTCTGCCATCGAGCTCAAAGACCACGGTATCAGCGCTATTATCACTGAACGCCAGCAGCAGTTGGATGGAGTTTTGCATGAGATCACAGGACTGGAAACAGTGATGGATACTATCAACAATATTCACCGACACCTCGTTGAAAAGAAGGACAAGATTGTCCAGTCCATTAATTTGCACAATAAACTTACAAGGGCTCTCTGGCGCTTACCAACCGAAGTCATATGCCAAATTTTTGTCCATCGTCTCCCAAAACGCCGTCACTTGTGGGTCATATCAAAGCAAGCACCCATGCTGTTGACCAGAATTTGCAGGCGATGGAGGGATGTTGCTATGGGTTTGCCCAGCTTATGATGTAGGCTGCGGTTGAACGCTGACGGAGCTCATGACATTAACTGGAAGCCGATAGCCTTCTACTATGACTCATGGCTCAGGCGATCACGAGGACTTCCGCTCTCGTTGGAAATCTGTTGCTTATCAGATAACTCGACCACCAAAATACAAAGCCTTATTCAACCTTACGTCAATCAAATCTTGTCTCTTTCTATCTATTTTCCCCTCAACGTCCACAAGCCTCAACATGTGTTAGCAGACCTCCCAGCACTTTAGGAGCTAACAGTATGCGTCTTTATTCATTCTGCTATCCCAACTATTGCACAATCTGTTTCACGACTGTCGTTCAGTATGCGCACCTTCAAAGCAACATGGCCCATATTCTACCTCGAGGACTTCTCTGACCTCAATCCTCTATTGGCTCACTTGACAAATCTCGAGGTTGCCATTGGTCAAATGGATCTAGTGCCTCACTTGCTCCATCTGTGTTCCAACCTCTCGTCATTAACGGTTCGTGCAAGTACCGGGCAGTTACTACGAACCATTCAGCCCTTCACGCACCCCACACTTCATCCTTACGTATCGCTCATGAACTCGAGAGAACAATACATTTAGCCGACCTGTTCATTGCTCTATCACTCCCCGAGCTACGTTCGCTTGAAGCTCGCTATATACATCCGTTGCAAATATTTTTCCTGTTCGACAATCTGCCACCCCCAAATTTACTTCAGCTTGAAGCTCGTTATGAAGCAATATGGCCTCATGTGCAATTGACGGCATTCCTGGCGCGGTCAAATTGTCCCCTGGAGAGATTGGTTTTTGGCGCTGGAGTGATGACGACATATGAACAACGAGCAACATACATCGCCCATATTCCTTCTCTCGAAGTAGTCGTGGATCCCATGTATCATGGTTGCGATTACTACATGTAATGATATTGGGCTAGAGCCGTCATTCTATGCCACTACCACCTTGTAAGCTATCTCTCTTCGCAGCTCCAAATATGTTAATGTGTATATAACAGGACCAACCTTATTTAGGCAGCCAACTGGTGATCCAGACTCACCATCCACGCCTTATCAGTACCGACTCGTACATTGTTCACACAAACAACATTGTCTCGTTGTTCCTGTAATAATTCCAGTGAAAACTCCGCACCCCATTTGTGTCATAGTAGGAGAAGAGAAAATAAAGATTTCGCTGCAAATGATGCAGCAGTGGCACGACTCGGACAGCGGACAAAGGGAAGCTTTTTGACTAGCCTTTGACCTAGCATGCCAGGTACGTAGTGATCTCAACAAGTGTGATTGTGTGAAGTGGCTCCATGCCTTACGTTCTTTCACTGGAGCGCAAATATTATACATACCCCCCTTTCACAGGTGCTGCCGTGTGGCGGTGGTGTTGTGACCTACCCAGACTTTTATAAGACGTCAAGTTATGGTGGTATAATTTATTTTCATCTTCCTCGAACATTTCAACCTGCCCTACGTTACATTGTTAACAACATGCAGACAGTCGATAAAGACTTAAAACTTGTCAAGTTCTCCTCGTTCTCTGCCGATACCAATAGAATACTGCAGAAGATGGTACATGATATTGTAAGTGCTCAGTTTTATAGGCTCTCCGTTCTGAATGTAATAGGAAACAGCCGCATATATTCCCTACCGATCGTTCACAAGCAATCGTACGTCATGAATTCTGCATGATATCTCGGGGATGTTGTTCATTGATAATGACCAGATACCGGACCTTGAAACTCTGTACTCTAGTTTCACCAACGATCGCTCGGGCGGCAAGCTCCGAGTCGAGGTCCAGAGCACCCGTGCCATCATCACCGAACGCCAGCAGCAGTTGGATGGTGTTTTGCACGAAATGTCAGGCCTGAAAAAAATCGTGGATGCTATCAACAACCTTCACGAACAACTCGTCGACAAACAGGACAAGATTACTCAGTCCATGAATTCGCATAAGCGACTCGTATCATCTCTCTGGGATCTGCCAACTGAAATCCTATCCCAAATTTTTGTTTACTGCCTTCCGGAAGACAGCCACCTATCGCTCGCACAAAACCAAGCTCCTGTGCTATTGACCAGAATATGCCGAAAATGGAGGGATGCTGCTGTAGACATGCCCAATTTATGGTGCAGGCTGCACTTGAAGCTTAAGAACCGGAGAAACTTGCAGCAGCAAGAAAATCTCTACCACATATGTATGGAGCGATCACGAGGACGTCCGCTCTCGTTGGTAATCGATTGTTATGCAAACCAGATGATCAAGTTGCGAAATTTTCTTCAGCCTCACGGCCATCATATCTCATATCTGGCTATCCCTTGCGTCCGCGGCACCGCCGAGGTATTTGGGAAATTCCGAGCACTTCAGGAACTGGTTTTAAACAACACGACCAGTCGTATGTCGTCAACTGTTGTGACATGTATCATGGTACTTCCATCGACTGTGCGCAGTCTCAAGGTTACAGGGTCGTTTTCCCTCGATGGGAGCTTATCTCCTATCCCCGCATTGGCTCTCCTGACACATATCGAGGCCTCGTTATGTTCCCTGAGTGTGGTCATCCGCTTAATCCGTCTATCTTCCAACCTCTCCTCGTTAGTGATTCTCAAACATACAAGCGATCGAATACCAGCTACCGACTCGGCCCCGGTGCTGACGCACACCGCACTTCAATCCTTACGCATCCTCGAAGCCGGCACGAGCGCGACCTCCCTACTACCTGGCCTGTTCAATATTCTATTACTCCCCAATTTACGCATACTTGAAATATCGGGTTCACGAGCATGGCCTCATGAAGAAGTAAAAGCATTCTTGACACGGTCAAACTGTCCCCTGCAGAGCCTAGTTATCGGCGCTGGAATGGTGACGACGGATGAACAGCGAGCAGAATATGTTGCCCTCATTCCTTCCTTGGTCGTAACGCAGTTCCTAAAATGATGATATCGGGCTTCACGTATTTATGCAGTGAGCTTATCTTTACTGTCCTCTATGCTACTAGTACTATAGGTGTTCGTCCGCCTTGGTTGCCGACGGTGTACAAGTGAATACCATTAACCCTCTGTGATCTCTAAGACGCACGAGCTCTCGACCCCGGTGATGATGAGAAAAACGAAAGCTTGTTGTCACACCTTATCTGTGCATGTACGAGAAACATATTCAAGTTTCACGCTATGTCACCACCTTGAGAAATAATACGTGGGTAGCTAGAGTGGTATTTGTGAATATGCAATGAGAACCAACGAGACGGCATGAATATCTTGAATTAATGCTCGTCGATATCAGGAGCTTGGAAGATGACAACGCTAGGATAATTAGGGATGTACTCCGTGCATGCAATGATCCGTTACTTCCCAATGTACGCTTGCTTGAAGATACCCCCACACCCCTCAAAGTACGTGACCTTGCAGCTCGCGTTGTACTGCGCGACGACATGTTTGTTACGGTCAAATTATCCCCTAGAGACCCTGATTTTCAGCACTGTAGTGACATCGACGGATGTGCAGCGAGCAGAATGCATTACCCATATTCCCTCCCTCAACGTAGTAGTGGATCCCACGTACAATCCCTTTGTATGAGTCTTAAGATTTCGTCGTCATAAGCTATTCGAGTGCTACGGCCGCTGTGCATGTCTGCATTTTGAAAGGCACTGACAGTCTGCTCTCGTCTTACTGAGCCCTAAAATCCTCCCAAGCTCCTCCCAGGCGCGTTTGGTTGTCATTTTGCTTGATGTATGCGCACGCATATTAGTAGGCGGTAGTTGTACAGCCTCAGGAAAACACGTCTGGGATTTCGGCAGAGGTGAGCGCTGTCATATGCTCGATCGAACTCTGAGTAGGTGCTTGGTCTGTGACTTGGCTCCCAGCAGAACCTGAGACGGGTGATGACAATACGATACAAAGTTACAAACTCCTAATCGTCACGGGCCTAATGCACATGCCGTCGAGTAAGATTACTCTTTGACATGCGCTCGCTCGATCTTGACGTTGTTGTTCTTTCAAACCCCGGAAAGCACAGGCATCGAGAGTCCATATACATGATTTGCAGACTCTTTATACTGGTCTACAGCGAGTTGTAAGGTGAGGGATCACAAGATCTTGGACCTGAAAGTTCTTGTACTGTGAAAAATTGCTTGAAAGTTGTGATACTCGACTGGTGTAGGGTCGAGGAGTGGGTCCATGTATTCCGCGATCGATAACACAGCATTGCTGAACACTGCAATGATATGTCAATAATGAAATGCAGGCTCGCGCAGCTTTGGCTGTAGTGAGAGCTCACCGATATCAGTAGAGTGTGATGACCATGTTGTAGTGCAGGATTGCAAAAGGTGGAAACTTCTCTATTAGGAGCGGATTTGAAACACGAGAAGAGAGGAATTTAGTTGCATCTGGTGCACAGGCAGATCTTGGGAATTGACGAGATGAAGAGATGATATGTAAGCTATGTGCACTCGGGCAAGTTACACGATGAAGTGTTGGAGAAACTGCTCGACAATGATATCCATGCGGCAATCTATATATGATAGATAGCTGTCAGCCAAATTCGAAGACCGGGAAGTAGCAAGTGCACTACGCCATTGGAAGGGACGGGGTATAATCTGGAAGCCGTGGAAACATGAGTCGAACGCATGTACACAGTGGTGTACCTCGTGTCTTGGGCGTCTATGAAAATGAGGCAGATTGACGTGGTGAAGCAGTGTAAAAACGCACAATACACATACATCTGCAACTTAAAGAAAGACACTCACAAACCCCCGACCGTGCTGAACACCATCAACCTCCAGTAAAATGCCACAGCTCATTCCAAGCACCACACCCCTTCGAACTTTTGAAGCTCATGAGTATGCCGTAATGGCAGTCGCAGTTTTCCCTGATAAGCGACGAATGGTTTCGGGATCGGACGACAAGACACTTCGTCTTTGGGACTTGGAGACAGGTGTCGTGTTGAAGAAGATGGAGGGACATCGCAATTGGGTGTGGGCATTGGCTGTATCACGAGATGGTCAAATAATAGCAAGCGGTGATTCAAAAGGAGAGATCATCGGCTGGCACGGTGAAACTGGTGAATCACACACTCAACCCATTCAAGCCCACTCCGATTGGATGAACTCGTTGGATTTTTCTCTCGATGGTGCGGTGCTTGCCACTGGTTCAAGGGACCTGACGGTGAAGTTTTGGTGTACCAAAACGTGGCAGATGCAAGGTGAACCAATCAAGTATGACTCTAATTCCAGTGGGAGCTCGGTTCACGTTCGATATTCACCTTCTGGTGAACTTCTTGCCATCGGAACATTCGGAAACATTGGAATTTATAATCCAGGCACGAGGGAATGTGTCGCATCATTCAAGGCTGATGCAACATCACTCTGCACGTGGACACCAGATGGTACACGCATTCTTTCAGGAGGCGTAGGTCCAGATCGTAGCGGTATCATACGAGAGTGGGATACTACAACCTGGAAGCAGGTCGGTCATCCCTGGGAAGGCCATACCAACGAAATCACCACCATTGCCATTCATCCCGCTGGCACCCTCGTTGCTTCTGCATCTTTTTACAACGATCGTGATATCCGTCTCTGGCGACCCTCAGATCAACGAACCATCGCCATATTCCAGCACTCATCCTCGCCGGAATTTGTGACTTTCTCTGCGGATGGCAAGCACATCCTCAGCGCAGGCGAATTTAATAAGATCTCAGAGTGGGCAGTACCTAATTCAAAGGCGAGTTTCCATTCTTGACTCATGTACCACAATTAGAGCGGCCTTCGTGCAGATCCTGGATATCACGACAGCCCGCAATGCATGCATCGCTGGGGACCTGGACACCGCTCGAAAGTTACTCGCCCAAGAGATCCATACCGACGCCAACGATTGTATTTTATATGCCCATCGCTCATTTGTTATGGCCCGAAAACACGCCTGGGACCTCGCCCTTGATGATGCAATCAAGGTGAGTTATACCGACGCATCATGGCCCTCTTACTAAAGGCTTACTGTCATTTATGACATAGTCCATCAGCATTCAGCCCTCATTGACAGGTTACATCTCCAAGGGCATCGCCCTCTGCGGAAAAGGCCACGTCTGGGAGGCAAGGATAGCATTCGACGTCGCATCCATGTTCACCAACCAAGATTCAGAAACCAACCACTTTCTTCTCCTGATCAAGGTAACTTCAATTTGTTTCACATATCTTCTGTATCATTGCGGTTTTCAGACAATTGCCCTCTTCAATGCAGATCAACATGAGGAAGCAATGCTCCTCATCAAAGAGCTGGCTGCCGCTTGTCCGACAACAGGTCTTCTCGGGTGTCGTGTCGTGGAAGTAAGTGTCATGCGGCTACGCTTGGTTATCGATGCCGATCTTTGCACCTCGTACGTTAGACATATCTACGCGTTCAGCTCGGAATCAATGCCTTCGATGGCGCGCGTCATCACGAAGCTGCTGACCTCTTCACTGCTGCTGTCAACTCGGGCGCTTTCTCATCGAAATTTATACCTCAAATATACGAGGACTTGACTGTGGTGCGTCAAGATGATTCATACATGATGCTTTTCATAACCGAGTGCTTTGTCCAGCTCTTCGGCTGGGATCTCCAGTCTTTGTGTCTCACTGCCCACCAGAAACGGTGCCAGGCATTCCTTTCGGCAGGTAAACCTGATAAAGCCCTCGAAGCACACCAATACATGATAGATTCAATGGACGAATCTGCGAAGGCGAACTGCTTCGATTGGTTCAATGGCAAGTCCAGAGTCTGTGGTGTCATGTAGACTACAATCCTCACCCATATGTCGCTCAGCTTTCAAGCAAGAATGCAGTGTGCTCTGTGCTGCCAATGGAGATGCCGCCCTCACTGCAAGCGATTATGACAGGGCTATTGACCTCTACTCGGCAGCAATCAACCTGGATCCTGCGTTTCATGCTGTCTTCGCAAAATGTAGTAAGGCAAAGTTGGGTAAGATGCTATGGGAGGAAGCACTTCTCGATGCGCAGAAGGTGCGATGCCATCTATCGTTTCATAATTAGTGCTCATTGTGGCCATACATAGGTCATTGAATTCGACTCTTTGTCTTCTCTTGGATACAATTTAAAGCACGCAGCGCTTCATGGTGCACGACGCTATGATGAAGCGATCCAGACCTTCGAAACGATGTTCTCTAAATTGGATGATGCATCCGACGTTCTGACACGAAGTGAGCCTTTGAATAACACATTCGCCAACATGTTTAACTCTTTTTCCAGATCTGTGCCAGCATCTCAGACCCTCTGAAGTAGAATATGCCATTCGACGGGTCGTTGATGCCCAACTCGACCATGCTCCGCTCCGCGTACTCAACACCACCACTGGTCTCTTATGCGATCGAGAGGCGTGGATAAGCGCCTTCAAATTGTGCATAGAGTATAAAGAGCTTGTCTCATCAACAATCACCCATCTAGAACTTCCCATGAAGCACATCGAAGAAGTGGTCATGACATATCTCCAATATGCCATGCTATCACACAGGTGGGAAGGGAAGGAGCCACTGCTGCAGGATATCCAGGGCAGGAGCGTGTATGACTCAGAGTTGGATCCGGTTGGTGGCATGACGAAGTTACGGTCATTTTGCAAAACTGCTCGTGACGCGGGGTATAACTGGGCATGGAGCGATACATGCTGCATTGATAAGGGCAACGACGTCGAACTCCAAGCATCAGTGAACTACATGTTCGTCTGGTATCTTCACTCCGCGCTCACGATTGTTTACCTGTCGGATGTTCCGCCTTCGTCAAAGCCTGGCGCACTGGCAAAGAGCGCTTGGAACACGCGCGGATGGACGGTTCAAGAATTCATTGCCCCCAAAATCATTCTCTTTTATCAGAACAATTGGACGCTTTATCTTAATGATCGTACTCCCAACCACAAGGAGTCCGCCGCAATAATGGAGGAGTTAAAGGATGCCACAGGAATTGACCACCCAGCCATTGTGGCCTTCCGTCCTAGTATGAATGGCGCCCGAGAGAAACTTCATTGGGCGTCAACCCGCGTTACCACGCGTCAGGAAGACATCGCATACTCGTTGTTTGGCATCTTTGGTGTCCGCCTACCTGTAAATTATGGCGAGGAGCAGGACAACGCTCTCGGGCGGCTCCTGCAGGAGATCGTGGCTCGTTCGGGTGATATCACTAGCCTCGATTGGGTCGGAAAATCGTCAGGGTTCAATAGCTGTCTACCAGCCTCCATCACTTCATACGAAACTCCACCATGCAAGCTATCACTCCTACTCGAAGATGAAATTCAGTCGTCTGTTTCTTCGCTGCGAAATACGGTGGCTGTTGATTTCGCTTCGAAACTATATACCCTGCTTCACGACGTGAGCGCCCCTCGCTTCGCAGCACAGAGACTGCATCTGCCTTGTATCGCATTCAATGTCAGGGAAATCAGACGGGCGCGTAGTCCAGCCCCAGAAAATCTGTCCACGTATAGAGTGAAGGCAGACGGGCTTCACGACTTGCTTATCACCACCGAAGAGGCCCTGATTCAGTTCTGGCCTGCAAGGCCCACTGAGAAAGAATTTGTTCTTGTCCGTCCTTGGGATCGGTCTCTCCTCGAACTACCTGACTTTGCAGAACCGTCTGAATTCGTGGAACTGTCTGACTTTGGACATGATACGGAGAGCGAGGAAGATTATGGGACGCCGCCCTCTTCTCCGTCAGACGACTGGTCCAATGATTATCCTGTAAAACAGGAGGTGGTTGGCCTGGAATTACGAGCATTGCGGTTGCTTGTTCGCCTTGGGCAGCCTTTCGGTGCATTTTTGCTAGCGCAGCAGGGGAGTGGAGAATACAAGAGGATCGCGTCGGATCATGATATCGTTGCACAGGTCAACGACGTGGTTTCTGTTGGAGACTTGATGGACATCAGGACCATAGACATATTGTAGTCGTATGTTTTTTGTTTCAAAGTTTATGGATTTCTAAGCGGTTTGCAGTATACGTATCATATATGCATGGACTAAAGTCTCGTCGCTTCCCTAAGTACTTACCATTTCTTTCAACTTGAACGAGTTCGTAATGTCTGAGAAATTCGTGGCGGAGGACCTTTGGTCAGTAGCTCTTTTTGCGCGTATGTTTTTCATGGGATATTCGCAATTACCAGTCTCCCAATACCAAATGTGCCAAAATATTGGACGCCAAATCACAAACGCGTTTGGGAGAGGGAGAAAGCTAATTAAGATGAAGAGAACGCAGCTATATCTCCTCCGTCACAAATTCAGTCGTACGCCCAGTGGAAAACAGGTATCTCTACGAGCCAGGTTTGACCAAATTCATTTTCTACAGATCTCACGTGCTCACATGCAATGGACAGCGAGGAGCAGCACTGGGTGAGACACCCCCCTCCTTTATAAGCGCTTTGGCGTCAAGGACCCGATCCTGGAGGTCCCTGTCGATACCTCTGGGCCATCAGAGCAGGCTGCGGGGCCTGAGTTCACGGGCACAGCGTTAGCGGACGAATTCGGGTGCAAGCGCGGGAGCTACGCAAGTGGAGAGTGGGGCTTCGGGAGTAGCAAGCACGACGTTGCGAATGTTGGCACATGGCAAGATGATGTGCAGGGGGATGTCATGCTCACGTATGAACGTCCCGGGATGGATATTTTTAAAGCAATTTTTGCGAGTGATGATGAGGAGAGTGACGAGGAGAAGGATCGCATGGACAATGTCGATGAGGTGGACGAGCCCCCTGCCGTCTCTACGCCAGCTAAGCGGTCTAAACCAGGCCTGGAAATCAAGCCGCCACCAGCAAATCGTATCGTGGGAGATGTTGACCTGGCTACGTTCAAGCCTACCTTCATACCCAGATACGGGGATGGTGGAGAGTCAGATTGTCGCTCACTGTCGCGCGTTAAAAGCACCGATATCGAGGCCGAGGAAGAAGAATCGAGAGGGGGATGCCAATGGAGGTGAGAATATGTGGGTTAAAAAACCCCGCCGGATATCGTAGTATCACTGATGTGTCCCCTCATGAGGATGGTCAGGTTAGTGAATAAGAAACCGCACGTCCTCGTGCTCGCAAGAGGGCAATCGATGACACTCTTGAAATTTGAAATTTGAATGATGAAGACGACATACTCAGTTAGATCCATAATTTCGAAGCCTTTGGTGCAAGGAATCGTGATCTTTGCTTTGCAATTGAGGAAGACCAGCTCGAAAGATTATGAAGGCGGGAAGAACTCCAATGAAAAAGAAATCAACATGGCAACGTCATCCACTGATAACCGCGTACCCTGTACAGTCAGAACTACTCTGAACGCGCAGGTCGTATACCGAAAGCGAGAAGTGAACACGTCGGGAGCATCGCCACCTGGAGAGGGTAAACTGCTGGACACGAAAAACAATATTGATACTCATGCAGCAAACGTACTATGTAGGACAGACAGCTTTCAGGAAAATTCGAGGACCAGGAAGTAGCAATCATGTTGCACTATCGCCATTGGATGAGAGGAAATATATGATATTTTGGAAGCCGTGGAGACATGACTCGGAGTCATGTATACAGGAAGGCAGTTTAGGGCACCACTGAAAACCTCATATCGTGATATGCCCTTGCTGTCGAGATAGCATTGGATAGTCTGACATGAGTAGTTCACTGATTACACCAACGAGAAAATATTGTCTTCTTGTTGAAGTCAGCATTATGTCACTTGCTGGAACGGACCTGCCAGTGTGTCTTAGCCGGCGGCTATGGAATCAAGGTAGAAGTTAGCGCAGTGAAGCAGCATGAAAACACACAGCTTAGAGAAGGACGCCCACAATATTTCGCCGACACACAACTCATTCCAAGCACCACACCTATTCGAGTTTTTGAAGATCATGAGCAGGACGTGAACGCAGTCGCAGTTTTCCCTGAATGGTTACGGGCACGGACAACTATACGCTTCGTCTTTGGGACTTGGAGACAAGCGTTGTGTTGAAGAAAATGGAGGCATCGGCGGTATCACGAGATAGTCATATAATAATAGCAAGCGGTGATGACAAAGGAGAGCTCATCATCTGGCACGGTGAAACTCTCATTAAACCCATAAAGCCCACGCCAATGAAATCAGCTCGCTGGATTTTTTTCTCGATGGTGCGGTGCTGGCTACTGGTGGATGGGACAAGACGGTGAAGCTTTGGCGTACCAAAACGTGGCAGATGCAAGGACAACCAATTGAGTGTGGTGGTTATGTCCGCTGCGTTCTGATATTCGCCTTCCCGTGGTGAACTTCTTGCCATCGCAATATCCAAATTTATAATCCTGGCACAAGGGAACGGGTCGCATCTTTCAAGGCTCACACATAATCCAACTGGTCACTCCCTGGACGCCCGATGGCACACGGCTTCTTTCAGCGGGCAATTATAGCGATCCTACCATACGAGAGTGGGATCCATTGACCTGGGAGCAGGTCGGTCATTTCTGGGAAGGCCACACTAGCTATGTCAACACCATTGAAATTCATCCCGCTGGCACCCCTGTCGCTTCCGCACTGTCTGATGATAACGATGTCCGTCTTTGGTGGCTCTCAGATCGACGAACCATCGCCATCTTTCAGCACTCATCCCCGCCGCAATCTGTCACTTTCTCTGTGGACGGAAAGCGTATCCTCAGTGGAGGTTATGATGATGCGATCTCAGAGTGGGAAGTACCCAGTTACACTAATTCGAAGGCGAGTTTCCATCGTTAACTCTCGTAACGCAATTCGAGCATCGTTCATGCAGATACTGGCTATCATGACAGTTCGCAATGCGTGCATCACTGGGGATCTGGACACCGCTGAAGAGTTACTCACCCAGGAGATTTACACCGACGCCAACGACTATACTTCATATGCCAATCTGACATTCATTATGGCCCGAAACCACGCCTGGGACCCCGCCCTTGATGATGCAATCAAGGTGAACTATGCTGACCCATCATGGCCCTAAAGGCTTGATTTCATTCGTGACATACTAGTCCATCAACATTCGGCCCTCACTGACAGGCTACATCTCCAAGGGCATCGCCCTCTGCGGAAAAAGCCACGTGCAGGAGGCAAGGATAGCATTCGACGTCGCGTCCATGTTCACAAACCAAGATTCGAACACCAACCATTTTCTCATCTTGATCAAGATAGCTTCAATTTGTCTCGCATATTCTCTGCTTCATCGTTCCAGGCCATCGCCCTCTTCAGCGCGGATCAACACGAGGAAGCAATGTCACTCATCAAAGAGCTGGCTGCCGCTTGTCCGAACACTGGTTTTCTCGGGTGTCGTGTCGTGGAAGTAAGTGTCATGCGGCTACGCTTGGTCATCGACGTTGATCTTTGCAACTCGCACATTAGACATATCTACGTGTTCAGCTCGGAATAAATGCCGTGGATGACGCGTGTCACGATGAAGCTGCAGACCACTTCACTGCCGCTATTAACTCAGGCGCTTTCTCATCGAAAATCATTCATTTGGTATACGAGGACTTGACGGCGGTGCGTCAAGATGATGTATACATAATGTTTTTCCATAACTTAGTGTTTTTTCCAGCTCTTCGGCTGGGATCTCGAGTCATTGTGTCTCACTGCCCACCAGAAACTGTGCCAGGCATTCCTTTCGGCAGGTAAACCTGATGAAGCCCTCGACGCGCACAAATGTATGATGGGCGCCATTGACGAATCTGCAAAGGCCAGCTGCCTTGATTGGTCCAACGGTAAGATTTTAGTTATATCACCCGAGGTTACCATACTCATCCCCATTTCACTAAGAATTTAAGGAACGATGCAGTGTGCTCGCTGAGCAGGATAACCGTATCCTTGGCGTACGCACTCCCTTCCTCGACTCTTTCGCTACTGACCGTTATGCAGACGGAGATCCCGGGGCAAGAACAAGATGGCTATGATACAGATCCCAATTTCTTCCACGGAATGCATCAAGTGCGTACACCAGCGTATCTTCCTTTCTTTCTTACATCGTTCATTACAGCATTCTCAAGCTTCCCAACCACGACCTCAACAGCGCTATGGGCGTCTGAAAAGACTGAAGCTTGCTATCACGAGGAGCCCTCATCCTCCACCACCTGCAGCTGCACCACCTACGACCCCACCGCCAGTCGCAGCCGCTACCACCTTCAGAACCCACCTACGACATCTATTCGCTCGTCCGCCTCATCATGCAACGTCACCCGTCGTCGATGTTCCGTTCACGAAGGCTAAAGAGGTGCGACCGGTTGATTTTTCTAAATGTGTCTTGGATGTCTGATGCGTAATATACAGCGTAATGCCGCTACGGATGCTCCTGGCAAAGACCCGAACATCGTGCCCTATGAAGATTAAGATCAAGATACTACTCATCCGGACCCCGATACACAACAGCAGCCACAGCAACGACGACGACGGCAACCTGTGGCAGTGCAGGTAGACACTGGGGAACATGGAGGCGGCTGGTCGTGTTGCTGCTGCTAGAGGAATTGTTGGATGTCCGCGGGTATTTCAATTTTATCGTCGATCTTGTTATGATATCTACATTGCATTGAAGCAGTACATGTTTTATCGATAGCTAATGCCCATTCATTCGAAATGTTGTCCATAACGGTCTCAATCGATTACCAGAAACAACGACAGGACGATCTAGCAAAGACTGCGAATGAGCGCTGAGCACTGGTACAAATTATGCAAGTTCCTAAAACAAGATGAAAAAGATGAAGAAATCCACAAGGATGTACACATGTGTAGAAATAAATGCGCGATGACCATCAAGAGTGCTTGTGTGTGATGTCATCATCTCCAGGATGTCATCGGGAGGAGGTTGGGAGACTGCGGAGGAGAAACGGTTTGCTGCTGGAAGTACGTCGAGTTGTCGGGTGACCCAGGTGCACCGGGTGGATAGAGCGGCATCGTAGGTGTCAGCTCAAATACGTGCTGAGCCACTGAGCGAGGACGCCCAACCGCGCCGTGTTGAATGGGCTCCGGCGCAGCCATGACACAGTGAATCCGGGGGTCAGGGTTCATTTGTTGGGAGCTCTCCGGTCCAGTCGATGGGGGAGCACAGGTGCCACGACCGTCCCAAATACAGCGTATTTCATTTCCGGGAATTATCTGTGCGAGCAGACCTGTCGATACGTGCCTGACTTCAATGAACCGGGAGTCGAAGAGAAGTATATAAGGCCAGTGGATTGCCACACGCTCAGCCGTGCCCTCCCATTCAATAGTGCCCGTGTTGCGACTAGGTGCGCCGTGCTTGTTGACGTAGATACCGAACTCTAGAGTCCCACCATCAGCGCGCTGACTAAAGATCAAATCAAAACGACTGACCATCATAGCACAAAAGGAATTCGTTTTCCACGCGGAACATCCCCATTGGCCGGCAGGATTCCCCGCGTTTTGCAAGTCTTTCGTAGCCATCGTCGCGTAGAGGAATAGTGACACTCTTGAAACTTGAATGATGATTAAAACGCAGGAATGGATAGGTGAGGGGGTAAACACGACATACTCAGTTAAATCCATGATTTCGAAGCCTTTGGTGCAAAGAATCGCGATCTTTGCTTTGAGGAAGACCAGGTCGAAAGATTCCGAGGGCAGGAAGAACTCCTACGAAAAAAAAAATCAACATGGCAACGTCATCCACTGACAACCGCGTACCCTGTACAGTCGGAACCACTCTGAACGCGCAGGCCGTATACCAAAGCGAGAAGTGAACGATGCTGGTGCCTTGCTCCTTTCATTGATTTTTTCTACCACCGGTTCCAAAACACGGAAGACACTGTCGAGCTGTTCACATTGTCAGTAGGCCCGTCTTGGGATGCCGCAAAACTGACCCCTTTCTTCTTCATGTATATGACTAGCGTTCGTCCGCCTTGGTTGCCGACGCTAAAGAAGTGAACATCCCTGGTCCCATTAACTCTCTGTGGTGTCTGAGACGTATGAGCGCTCTGTGGGGATGATGGGACGAGAGCCTCGATGTGGTATGCAAAGAGAGCCTATTTGCAGGTTAGAATCTTGTGATGGTAATCGTTAGTAGAAATACCTTGTCTGCAAGTACGAGGAACATTCCAAAATCCTCGAGCATTGCACATTGTGTCACCATCTTGAGATGTAATACACGGCGCATAGCTAAAGTAGGATTTGTTAGCCTGCAAAGAGAACAAATACGAGTGCACGAACATCTTGAATCATGTCTAAAGCCTATCCAAACACCCTCGGCACAACCAATAGCTACCAATGCTCTTCCATCAGCGGTAGCTTGAAATACGTATCAGTAAGACACAAGGAAAAAGGAAAGGCTTTGAGCTCACTAAAGGGAACAGAGCAAGTAACCTTGCCCGTGAGAGAATTCTCGTGGTTCCAAGAAGGTACAGCAGCCGAAGATATGGACGGCACGAGGAAGGTGTCTGTACTGAGCGGCTCCAGCTCGAAGACTTTGTTTGACTCTTGAACAACCTTGCGCAAGCCGATGGCCTCGTCCAACTTCTGCTTCCACTCCGCTCGCGCTTGCTGAGACTCCGTAAATAAGGTATGCAAACCACCAAGCCGACCGTTATAGTGAATGGTACAAGGATATACAAGACGTGAATCATTGGCGGTGTCGGGAACACCGCTACCTGGAGAGGGTCCGCCTTCTACATGCCTGTTCCCTCCACCAAGACCGAGACGTAGAATGCTTGTACTGCGCTGTGTCGGGGGATCAGTGAAGCTAGCCAGAGTAAGAAGGTCCAGCGGTATAGGCTAAGCCACAAGTGAGATATTATACAATCCCATACTGACAATCACTCACTCTCCGATTAACGTTATATTTTGTCACGCCGTCTTTTTCTTTTGTCTTGGTCATGACCACTGAGTTTGGGTGTGAATTTTCCGATACAACACAAGGGTTGGAACACTTACAGTAATTATCGAAGAGCAAGACGAAAAGCTCGGTCCATCCATTCCATTCAAAGCCGGTGTCGGGTTGTCGCAGCAACTTGCCAGCATGAATAAGAGAGCGGTTTTCATTCAAAAGATCCATGTCCTGCGAGGATCGTTCAGTATATGGTGGCAAACAAAATTCTTGGAGACTAACAACGGACTCGTTGGGCTTGAACTGCAAATTTGAGTTATAGCACCAGAGCTGAACCTTCTGTTTCGCTGATTGAACTCCCGGCTCGGTCTCCTTGCCCAAAGCCTTTATGATCTCCAGGACCTGAGGGATCGCGTCACGATCCTCGTGGGTAGCAGGTGCCTCGTCCATTATGCCCTTCAAGAGCAATTCGTACCGCAATAATCGAGGGATAGGACGATTGATAAAATTCTTCATGTCTAGGCGGTGAGCATCCGGATGTCGTATACATTGCTGCATGATAGTCAGAAATGTAAAGCGAAGCAAAGAACAACCCTCACGTCGACAAACGTCTTGAAATCGACGTTGTTAGCCATCTCGTCATCGATGCGATAGGCAGCGATAGGGTAGTTGGGGATGTACTCCATGTATGCATCCCTGAAGTTCAAAGCAGCGTCAAACAAAGGTGCTGTAATACTCTTGATCACTGGATGCTCATCGCGCTGTATATCATGCAGTTGGTCTAGGAGCTTCCGATGATGCGAATGAAGCTCAGCAAAGTTGTGGAAAACGTCGGTGATAAAACCGTTCAGCCTCTCACGACCAATGACTGGAGGATCACTTTCTCGCAGGCCCTGGATATAAATCTGTGGTGGCAAGAATGAGCTATGATGTTGAGATCGAGTACTTGTAAAGGACAACACACCAAGTCGATATTTTCTAGGTCCCTGACGTACGCCATCTCGCCTTTGATCAGTTCAAATATAATGCTGCACAAAGTTGAGCATTTCGTAACAACTCAAAGAAAAGACAACCGTACGACTGGCGCTTGGCCTCAGCCTTGCTGAGGCCCTCTCGAACATCCTTGGCTACGATATCGTGCCACTCCCATTTTCCGGTCGGACCTTTGCCCATCGCAGTCTGGAACGTCCGGAGCTGTGCAACGTTCTGAAGATTCCTGATAGCTTCGATGGCTTCTGCAAGGTAGTACGCGTCTGGGTTGCCTTCAGTTGTCTCTTTCATGATCGCCTCCAGGGCAATGGGGTACTTCTGCAGATGTTCAGAAGGTCGCGATAAGAAGTGTTTCAAGTCTAGTCGACGAGCTTCCTGTTGCTTGGATTGTCGCGAGCACTCCTACAAAACAGTCTAGCAACGACTCCTGATTTTCAGATAAAATATCATACCTCGAGGAACAGGCGAAGGTCCGCGTTGGACTCAATCTCGTCTTTGAAGCGCTTTTCTGCGAGGGGCAGATGTCCGACGTATGTCGGATATGCAAACCGGAATTCTCTCGCAGCATCCAAAAACACATCTCCAATCCTTTGGATGATTGGTGCTTGCTCACGCTGCCGAACATACATGGCTTCCACCAGCCGCCTGTTGCATTCCCGAAGATCCAGGATGTTTCCGAAAACCTCTTCAATAAACTCGTCTAGCTTATTGACCGGCATGACAGGAGGGCTTGCTTTCAGCAGTGGCCGAATGAACAGCTAAAACGAAGGAATTAAGTGAGTCGGAACTGTCAAGTAATACAGGGCACTGACCGCCTCCACGGTGTCCAGGTCTTGGACGTATTGCTCTTCCTGAGTGATGGTTTTATAGATGATGCTAGTGTGATCTTTAGTACAGCGCCAAACAAAGTTTACCAAGATGCTCACGTTTGACGATGAACTTCACTTTCTGGAAGAGTGTGAAGGATGGCGGGATCAACCGTACTCAACCAGTCTTCGGTTTGCTGTTGTGGAGACAATAGTCGATGTTCAATTCAATCAATGAAATATGAATGGTAACTTACGTGGTGTACTTCTGGCTCGACTACGGGACCTAAATCGACGACCCGACCACCTTGCTATAGAAATATTAGCTCAAACTCACGACTACGAGATCACAGGAACTTACTCGACGTGGACAAGCAAACGAATAACATGGGTCGTCCTCATTGCAACCTGATGCATAGCACCGAGTGAGCGAAGTGATGACTGCTGTTGGCAGTTCTTCCCTCTCTCGGTGAGCCTCAGAGTTGCCCTCGAGGTCATCCAGGAACATATACACGTCTTCGACACCATCTTGCAGCAGCTTCTGACCCCACTCAACTTCGTAGAAAAATAATTGCTGTTGTAGACTCCGAGCGACCTGAAGGGCAGCACGGCGATCGGTAGTCGAAACGCCATGATTGATCAGTAGTTCACGCTGGATTTGGCTTTGAATGGTAGACTGAAAAGGCATTGCATCAAGTTTTGTCACAGAATTCTGGCAGCGGACTTACGACGATATCCTTCCCGGTGAATGCACGAGGGTAAGGGATGCTGCTTTTCACATGGGTGCCGCGAGGTACCTTGTCGCGCAAGCGGACGGCCAAGTGCGATAGCAAGCTGAAGTTAACAAATCTGTCTGGATCTGGATCATCGCTTTCGGAGTCAAAGTAATCGTCGTCTTCTTCTTCTTCTTCCTGGTCGCCAAGCGGAGGTCCAGGTGTGCCGCTGTACACGCTCGGACGGGCACGCGCTAACGAGTCCACGCTTCCACCTTGGAAACCACCACTGCCAGAATCTGAGTGACCGTGGCTGTATTTAAGTCCCGAAGGGCCTGCTGATGGGAACCCGTAGGACCCTTCCCTGCTGAGTATCGTTGGCCCAACTTTAGCAGTTGAACCGTCGGTATCAGTATAACTTGTGGCTGCTGTCGTCACTGAGACGTTGCGACCCAGCGAGTCTGCTACCAACGAGGATGTGGTGGAGCCTGTAGAAATCGCACGGCCTAATTTGGGGTCAGTATCTTGATGATCTACAGATGGTACGAGTTAGCGATCAAAGTTTCTCGTTTTAGTGTGGACTTACAATTAGGGATATAGTCGGATGATGATGAAGGGTGATGACGCAAATCATGTACCCGAGCAGATGGTGCAGGACCATTGATGCCATCGTTTGGATGCAATCGCGCATGAGGCTGAGGGTAGGCATCCGCAGGACGAAATTGTTCCGAAGATTGTTGAGGGCGATGAGATGGGCGGTTCTTCATCTCGTCTGGACCATGGTCGATCGAGAAGTCATCAAACATATTACTGTGACCCGGAATGTTCGGAGCCGAAGCGCCAGGAGGTCGAGGGGATGGTTTGGGTCCGACGGTGACACCGTAGCCTTGCACATCGAGGCTGCTATCTGATTGTTGCAAACGGTACACATCCACACCATTAACAGACGCTCCATTGGTGTGCGAGGGAACAGCAGGGACAGCTTTATGTATGTTTAGCAGCCCGTCGGCATGAGAGCCAGTAGCGACTGGTTTACTTGTCGATGAGATTGGGGATGTTACAGAACCTGCGGACGGGCGGCTGCCATTATAGCCATTGGGTTGCACCGTAGGGGCCTGGGGAAGCTGACGACGCCTGCGTGTGTGATGAAAACTTCTTGAATGGAATTAAATAGGTGATGACATACCCATCAACTCCGGCCGTCCCAGGGCGAGAAGTACTTGCAACTGGAGGCGGTTGCTCATGAGGCTGAGGACCTAAAGAAGCACCTGGAGGCAACGGAAGGGGTCTCAATCTCCTCTGTGTAGGAGAGGTCGCAGTATCAGGTTGTGGGCGTATTTCAGGGGAATGCGGTCGCTGGGGCGCAGGTACTGTATGTCATAGTCAGGTTACTCGCTCACAATGCGAGTGAATATAGAACGAACCAGGAGGACGATGAAGGGCGTTTCTGATTGGAGACGAAGGAGATATAGTCGCGTTAACGTCGTGGAATGAACCATTAGAGTGGTGCTCGTGTGTATGGGCAGAAACCGCACTTGTTGGCGAGCGCTCGGTTGGGGAAGTTGTTTCTTCGCCAAAGATCCGCCAAACTTCATCATAAAGATGCTGGAGATCCTCGTCACCAGGTGGAGGAGGACGACCATTGGATTGAAGAGCAGACATGATTCCGGTCAATTATCGAATTGGGAACTAGTTGGCCAAGTTGATCAGGACCTACGGCTGCGCAGCAGTCTAATACTACTTACCCGGAGACCAACCAGATGCAAATTTTGATGGTGGTCGACGTCAAGAACAGCGACAGAACACAATTTTCTGTGCTATCAGAAAACTTGGATCCCAGTGTTGGACGGGTAGGAAGATGAGACTGTTGCTTGGTGGGCGCTCAGGAAAGCCAATAATCAGCATCGGATTTCGGTTACATCCGGAGCTAAACTCATCCATTGCAGTGACTGGCAGTCCAGGTTTACTGATCTTTTTTTACCGATCGCATCCAGGTATAAGTTGCACCAGAGCGTGCTGCTGTGTTGGGACAAAAACGCTCATTTCACCATCAGAATCTCGACCTGTGCCGTGTGTTCCGCATGACTTCTTCACGGGAAGTCAAACCCGTGCGCATACCGAAGCTAAGCTCATCGGTGCACGACATCAACGCTGAGAAACCCCCCTTTGGATCCAGGTAACCATGAGGAACATCAACACAGAAAATATCTGATCTGAGTCGTCAAATGTGTAGATTTCTTACGCAAGACTCTGATGTCTGGACCCAGAACGCTTGGGACCATGTTCCGCCCCCTGAAGATCAAACCGAAACGATAACTGCATCATTGGCAAGGCAACGTCTTGCTCCAGTGCCTGACGATGACAAGAAGAATTATAATGCAAAACCTGCGAAATATTGGTTCGTAAGTTTCGTTTTTTCATCGCTCCATTCGCTTTGACGCTTTCGATCGATAGGGATAATTTTTACAAGACGAATGCCGACAATTTCTTCCGAAATAGAAAATGGCAGGCATCACTCTTTCTGTCCTTAGTGATACCCTCACACTTTTAGCTGAAGGTTACATCTTGAATTTCCAGAGCTGCTGGCAGCGGCAGAACCAGATGTAAGGGATTGTACTTCATCAATGATTTCTCTTATGTAGTCAGGCAGGGGATATAACCATTTGCGAGATTGGATGCGGTAAGTATCAGTGTTATCTTTGGTGAAGCATACCTAAGCCTTGCCTAGGCGCCGGCAATGCTGCATTTCCGCTCCTAACGGCGAACCAAAACCCAAATCTTATCATCCGCGCCTACGATTACTCAACCCATGCAGTCAAATTAGTACAGGTGTGCACAGGTTGACTATCCTCGTGTCTTCGGCTCAGTCCACGAATAGACAAATGCTCTCTATAGCTCCCCGCCTGTTGGCAAGATAGAGGCAGCTGTCTGGGATTTATCCTTATTGGATACACTACCACCTGGAGTAGAGCCAGGGACTGTAGACATTGTTGTCCTGGTGTTCGTGCTCAGTGCGCTCCACCCGGACGAATGGGGTAAAGCTGTCGCTAACATTCATAAGGTATTTAAATGGCTTCACCGAGGCGGTCACTTCATCACCTGTCATTAGATGCTCAAGCCTGGAGGGCTTGTACTGTTCCGCGACTATGGTAGACATGATCTCACGCAGCTGCGCTTCAAATCCGGTCGTCTTCTTGAAGATAATTTTTACATCCGGGGTGATAAGACGCGAGTCTATTTCTTTGAGCTTGGTACGTCGCAAAAAACACTCAAACAACCAAGTTTCTTAATTCTGTTACTGTATTCAGACGAGCTTGCATTGATCTTCACCGGATCCCGCGCCTCGCCTGCTCAGAAAACATCAACAATGACAGAAATTGTAGACGAAGATGAAGATAACGAGCCAACGTCACTACCCGCGCGATCACAAACTGCCAGTCCCGCCTCACACATGCCGGCGGACACCCCCAACTTAGGATCTGATGATACTCTCAGCCTTCCCTCTTCAGGTCCATCTTCTGACGCACACCACAACCTCCTTCGTCCTCTGTCCCACTGTCCACCACACCCACTGTTTACAATCGAACAACTCGGCGTCGACCGCCGGCTTCTGGTCAATCGGAAACGACAGTTGAAGATGTATCGCATCTGGATGCAAGGAAAATTTCGTAAAGCCGAGTGATGCAGATGTAGCATGAATAAAGTGGCGTAGCTCAGGTGGTTGAACATGTATGTACGCTCCTTCTGGTCGGGTCGTATCAGGTATCCGTCTAGGCTCCGAACATCAGACTTAGAGCAATGAGCTACGGGGGGGCGGCTCTGTAATTTAGGCGTTGCAAAAGGTGATCTACTTTTTGTGCTTTTTCTGGCGAATTGAATTATGACAAGATGATAGTGTGGCGAATCATGTTCCATCACTACAGGCCAATAGGTTCCAGCTGGCAAACTTCGCTCTAATGCGTCAGTGATGCCAATAAGTAAATGCAAGATCTGGTTTAGAGTCTCACATCCGGCATGTTATTCCAAATTGAACGATCCCCCAGCTTTCGATCCATATCCTGAAGCGGAGGTGATGAGGTGCAAATCCAGCTGCATACAAGCCTCATGTGGGAGAGGCAGATGACTGACTACTTTAACAGTTTCAATTCTATGATAGGGATCACATTTGCCAACGATAAATCTCGCTCCTACTGCTTTGCGCCAGCTTTGTTGCAATCGCGATAATATCTGTGCATCTGCTTACATTGACTGTTCGGACGTCGAGGATCACACTAGTGGGGTGCGAGTATACAAGGGAAGGTAAGTGAATCCTATACATACTCACGAGACTTTGACATGTTTTGCCAACCAACCGCATCGCCTATACAGAGCTTGACCGGCTCCAGGCATGCTTGAACTTCGTACTTAATACCCATGGAAAACTCTCAGCTTCTTCTCCTGAGCCAACACAGCTCAGTAGAACACCCGTTGGAAGACGCAACAACCTACCAACCGTTGTTTGAACCCCGCCGTTTCCTAGGTACGCCAATTTGCTTTATACCACCAATATATGGTTTGAATTGATTAATCATCCCTAAGCATGGCTGGTTGGTTACTAGTTAACCGAGTCCCGCATTTCATTCATCTGAGCGCTTCTCCTAGGAGGAACTGAATAA
>MU177964.1:146976-180340 GCA_016695465.1 Suillus americanus | reverse complement strand
GATGAGGCGACACCCCCCCTCCCAAGGAAGAAAACCCCCCTGGCGGGTGGCAGGGACGTCTGTACCCCCCCAGATAGAGAGTCCCCTCCCCATAGTCCAAGGGGCCTCTGGGTCCTGAAAAACTTAGATGAGACGGAAGTATTGACTATATACTAACAAGCCTCACCCAAGTTCCTCGAAGGAAAGGTTGCAGTTGGAAGATCTCTCCAACCTTCTGAACTCGTTGGTCTTGAAGGCCGCTGGCAATGTCATAATCGCCTTTCTGGAGAAGGAGGGTACAGGCGACACCTAAAGCCAAGATTTGATTCTTTCTCCTTTCCACTACTGGCCGAACCTCCTCAGTGGAGTACTGACTCCATTGGAAATCTTCTGGAAAGAGACCTAAAAACACTTGATAACTTTGACTGAGGGTAAATTGTTGGTTCCTTGAGGACTTGGTCATTCCAACCGCTCTGCTAAACTCGTCAACTGCATAATGAACATCTCCAACAGCTTGGGTATGCTGAGCCTGATCATTCATCGCAGAAGTAGCCAAACTCTAATTTCCTGAAGAGAGCCGCGGCGGGCTCCGAAGCGGGGACGCGTCCTCTCTGATCATGAGGAAACCTCTCCCATGAGGTCGGACGACTTCTCTCGGGAGACTCTCTGCATAGTACTCGGCCTTGCTGAACCGGGTTCCTCAGCACACATTGTGTGGCTCTAACGGCCGGGCTACACAAACAGATGAGTCTATCCGCTTAACTAACGAGCAATTTGAAAGCAGAACGGAGGAAAGGCCCATAAAATTGCCATCAAACTGCACTGCGTGCTCTTCCACTACGGCAGAGGCCCGAGTCCCTGTTCCGCAGTAGGACCTTGTACCCTTTCACTGCGATGCTTTTGGCAGACCAGGTTTGTCGTCGTGAAGCTCGTCAGCCTCAACGCGGATCCATACTACGTTGCATTGGCAGATGTATATCCGGTCGCTGCTGAAGATTCCAAACACCTACAAGGGATTATTGTTTCTGAGTCTCGTAGTAGAAATGAACGGGCCACTGAAGGCAGCTATGAGTGACTTGAAGAGAGAAAAGCGCCAGACGGCCCTTTTACAAATGTAATAAGCATTCGGATCAATAAACTCAGCGGGATTATGGATATTAGAAAGATGGTGTAGATACTGTTACACTGGTCAAATTCGGCCGGGAGTATTCTTACATGCATGACGGTAGTTGGAGTCTGGACAAGGAGATGTCTACCAAAATTCCTTCGCAAGGTCTTCATTTCTCGTTATTGTACTGGAACATTCATCCATTTTGTGTCGATGTCTGGCCGAATTTATATCAGACTCCGAAGTGGAAATCAGGTATCCACGGTCGCACTGACGTTTACCAAATTTAAAGCTTGTCGGTAGATAACGTTGGCAAGAGATGTGGACGCAGCGCTGGCGGCCGGGGCGATCAGGATCGGCTGTTTCGATGGTCCTAAGAGTCTACTTCGCATAAAAATCTTTGATCATACCTTGCCCTCCCCACACTGCTGTCCCAGGTGACGGGGTAATACCCATAGCCTCGCTCAGGCGAAAACATATGCGACTCGTCGTACAAAAATTCTTCTCCATCGATTTGTACATGGACCAAAGGGTATTTTAGCATCTTTAGCAGTGGGATAGTAAAGTAAGGAATCGTGCAATGTAGGCCTTCCGTAGAGTGTAGCAAGCTTGAACGAATTAAGTTAGCGCTGCGGCAAACCCATTTACAAAGTAGCGAACTCTGAATCGTGATGAACGCGGGTTTCCATCTCGATATCAGGATGTGTTTGTCACAAGATGAGTTTGACTCGGACCAAGTAAACGGCATCAGTGATTCGGCTTGCTGACACTGTTTATTAGGTAAGCATTCAATGGAGACGATCAGGAGCAATCACTGAATAGTACCAGTGACTGAGCACACAGGAGTACGTATACATAGTACCATTCTTCGACCAAAGAACTGCCATCCAAGTTTCAACAACAATCCGGATCCACTCTGGTTTATCTCGCACCAAGGAGATCTTCAAGATAGTAATCCTCGGTACCTCAACATTTACCTCTGAATATATATCCATGTCGTTGACCATATTAATGCAGTTGGTGTTAAAGTTTTGTGTCATGAATCAATCGGGTCTTCCTACTCCACCACCTACATCTGCCACGTCAGCCACCAACCCTGCACAGTCATCATCGAACGCGGCTGGTCAATCTGCGAGTGATGTCTCGTTAGGCTCTATTGTCACGACCATAACTTCGGCGTCAAGTCCTTCCCAATTGAACCAATATCTGAGGAGTTGCGCGTCCAAAGATGTCAGAGAAGTCCTGCTAGCCAGCATTTTGCCAGGTAGCCAAGATCCATTGACTCTGTTAAATGCGCGAGATCACACACTTGGCATGCTTTACATTTTGTGAGTGAGTCTTATTGGAAAGTTTCATTACGCATGTTGATCTCCTGAAGGTCTGCGCGGCTGCATACTGTCGCGTCTGATAAACCTTCGCGGCACCATATCGAGGGTTTTTGTCGCGATTTCATCCCTGATCATGCTCGCCTTGCTCCGGATCGAGGTTAGCCCATCCTTACTTATGTGCTGGTACAATGAGGTCATATACGTTCAGTGACACTTCTCGCAACTGGAATACGACAATTTGCTGAAGTTGAAGGAAATGTAAGATATATTATTGACTTAGTTTTTCACTTGATCTCAAGTTTCTTAGCCCAAACTTGCAATCGCGCCATTATCTGATTTGCTTGTAAAATATCCTCCAACCCTTTCACATCTCACCACCATCCACCCTATTTTCCTGACGGTAAGGTTGCTAACTGCGATGCCTTTCCAACTTTCTGACTTGCTAGCAATTATTACAGATCTGCGTCGCCACTCGCCATTTCACAGCCGCGATCCCCGTCCTGGCTCATTCGATCACTACAATTGATCTCTCACTGTCCGACTTAACCTACCACGATAATTTAATATATCACTACGCTGGCGGCATCGCACTTGCTGCGCTAAAGAACTGGTCAGCTGCAGAAGAACTCTTTGAGATCTGCGCATCAAGTCCAGGCTCGGCGGCTTCCGCTATTCAAATGGAAGCACTAAAGAAGTTGGCCCTCGTACAGTTGATATACCGCGGAAAGGTACGAGTATCCTCCACGGGTGAACGGTTCGCTCACGCATTCTGATTCGTCAGACATCACCTCCATCCAAGTACATGCACCCAATTCTTATGCGACTTTTCAAGGCAACTCCATACTCAAGCTTTATGAATGCGTATCCTCTGCAGCGCGACTACCTTCGCACGATAGTTGCAAACGAGCAGCAACTATTCGCCAATGTACGACATTTGAATGCGCATGAATTCATCTATCGTTAACCACCCGTATAGGAAAGAACTCTTGGTCTCATCACCCAGGCACTCGACCGCGCGCCCCGTTGGGCCATAAAGAAACTCACAACCACTTATCTGACGTTACATTTATCCGATATCGGACGAGAAGTGGGAATTTCCGACGAGAATGAAGTGAAATCTCTGATTTTGAGCATGGTGGATTTGTTTTCCCTTGGCGAATCGTACGAATAACTGATGCTTTGTGCTAGATCGAGTGCTCGGAAATCTCCGCGGAGCTGTCCGCAGATGGGACTGTGTCATTCTCGGACCCACCAGTGAAATTCGAGAAGACTGATGTCGACCGAGTGTTGGCACAAGCGCAACAGCAGGACGCCCTCCTTGTGAGGCTTGAGAAAGAGATGGAAAGGAACAGAGAATATCTGACAAAGGTATGTCCTCAACATGGGAACCCTGTCGGCTCCGGCACTATTTTCTGCTTGACCACGTTATTTTAATTTCTGGGGATCGAATTGGTTAGTGGATGAATGCTGATAGATACTCTAGGCCGTCAAGAGCAAGGACGACGCGGGTTGGGGACCAGCGATGGATGAAGATGGTGCATTTGGAGACCGTCCACCAAGTAACTGGGTTGAAGATATGAGTTTTTCTTGATTCAAAGACCCGATGGAAAAAGTAGACCGTTTTGCACTGATCAGTAATGATTCTGTTCGTTCGCCATCATATTGGTCATCATCAACCAGTTTCACCTTTTCACCTTTCTTTCTCCGTAACCAGCGTCTATAAGTTCACAAATAGATCAAGTCTTACTATTGCAATTTGGGACACGGAGGCCGTGTGCCAAGGGTCCACCTAATGAGGGTGCCTGCAGTCTTCTGGAACTTCCTGTACTGAGCATCAGGATCCGCAGCTCTCTTTCCTGACGATATGATCGTGATGGAATAAGGCCGCTTGGCACCTTCCAAGCACTCTATCCGGTAGCACAGTTGATGGCGTCTTGGGGGCCCATTGAAGAAAAACGCCCATCTCCCTGTGAAACAAGCTGGTCCTCTCACACGAATATGGTCTTCTTCGTTCACGTTGCGTGAGTCGCCACCGGAGATCTCAATCCTGGGAATGCTAGGCTTTTGATGCGACATGGGTAATGTTAGGCGGCCGTTACTTATGGACGTAGTTGTGGTAGTACTAATCGGGTATCAACAGGGGCCCGCGCCCCGAACCATGGGAACAAACTCACAGATTTGATGAATGGATGAGCAATGAATACGGATGATCAAAACAGCCAACTTTTAATCAATCGCATTTTGCACGAGGCCTGGTAAAAAGATAAAGCACCAAAGAAATTTTATTGTGCGCGCAAAATATATACAATCCAAGCTGAGTCTGTACATATCAAGGATCTAGATTCACGAGGGTTTGGTGTAGCCATGGTACTGGGCTACGGTGTCCCAGAAAGTCTTGCCTTGGATAGCAGCAATCTCAGCTTCGAGAGGTGAAGGCTGACGGGAGCCGTCTGTGCCTGCAAAGGTTCCCGCGCCCCAAGAAGAACCTGTTCGGAAATAGAACGTTGATTTAGGGAGCCATTCATTTGAGAAAAGTGCTTACCGCCGTGAATCTCGGTCAGGTTAGATAACTGAGGGAAGGAGTGCTTGTAGCCGAGGGGAACGTAGATGAGACCATGGTGCACGAAAGTGGACAACGTGTTGGCGATGGTGATCTCCTGACCACCACCTTGGGTGCCAGTGGAGACAAAGACACCGCACATCTTGCCCTGGAGAGCGCCCTTGCTCCAGAGAGGGCCGGTAGCATCCCAGAATGCCTGTATGAGTGCGTCAACGAACGGATCCAACCCTGCAGATAGGTAACGTACCTTCCACTGAACGGGGAAGTTACCGTAACGGGTGGGAATACCAAAGAGGAACGCGTCAAAGTTGACAAGGTCGTCAGGGAGGAGGACAGGGTAGTCGGGTCTAGGGGGCGCTTTGACGAGCTGCAAGATATCGTCGGAGAGGGTCTCTTGGATTCTGGAGTGAAGTCAATGTGCGCTCATAGCTGATAGATGTATATGAACGGACTGGTAAATGGAGGCACTGCCGCCAGCACCGCTGATACCAGTCTTGACGGCCTCAGCCACTGTAAGGTATGTATTAAGCAAGGAGGTGGATGAAAGGTAAGGAAGACGCACTCTTTGTGATGTGCCCATAAAGGGAGTAAATGACGATAGCGACCCTAGGGGCAGGCATATTGGGTTGAGAAATAGATGAAAGGGGAGGAAGAACGGGGGGAGAAACTGGTTGCTCTGGTTGATTCGGTTGAGCTTTTGTATCTGAAGGTGTGGGTTTTGGCTCAGCGAAGTTGTCTTTTTGTCGTTTTCCAGGGAAACACATTCCAAGGTATCAGTAGTAGAAAATAGCTTGCCAGTTGCGAAGATATAACGGGATTTTGAGGCCAGCCTTATAAAATGAAATATTCATGTCTAGCGTGAGATGGGGCCTGCGAATTGTAAGACAAGGTTTATCTGCCACCGCAGGATTAAGAATAAGTTAATATAATTGGGTAGCAGTGCTGGATGGAGGCCGTACCGTTGCATAATCCATTCGATGACGTCTTTTGATGATCTGCCTCGCCTCCGAGTATCTGCATGCTGAAGTTACCTGCATACCGAAACTATTTGTTTGCTCCGGTGCGAGGTGTGGGAGGCTAGTCAACCGAGAAGCTGTCACTGGAGAGCTTGTTGTTGATGTTGCCGCAGAAAATCCAGCCTGGTGGTTGATGGTAACCCATGAAGAAGTTAGAGACTGACTAGTAGTGAATCATCGTGGTTCCAAATAGAGATGAAAATTCACGGGGATTTCTAAGAGATAGGCACTGCCATGATCATAGAGTTCGCGCTAACGCCCAATATTGCGGTAGAGATGCGGTTGATGACGAGTCTACGTGAGCTCGAACATCCGGGTTTGGCTTTTAGTGTGGGTCAAAACATACTACATTGGTGCTTTTTGCAATACGGGCTGAGTCAGTGACGTAGGTCAAGCAAGGACAAAGTATTGAGATTTCAGTACAAATACCAGCTGCTTGATCAACCCCTTATCGATATCTTCCTTCCATTGTCAAGCCATGTCGTCTCCTAAAGTCGCAATCATCATTTACTCCATGTACGGCCATATCGCCAAGCGTAAGTAGTACAAATCACCCAGAATCACGTCCTCCTCCTAATCCATCAACATCAGTGGCCGAGTCCGTCAAGAGTGGTGTCGAGTCTGCTGGAGGCTCCACCACCATTTACCAGTATGTATTCAATCCTGGGCTTATCTGTCTAATCGCATTACTTACTACGCCATTAATCAGGATCGCTGAAACATTGCCCGAAGAAGTCCTCGCAAAGATGCACGCTCCCGCAAAGCCAAGTTATCCTATCATCACACCAACCGAACTTGCCGGTTTTGACGCCTTCATCCTCGGTGTCCCTACCCGTTATGGCAACTTCCCCGCTCAGTGGAAGGTATGTCTCTGATCCGTTCAATTCTCTCGAAATAAATTTCTAATTATGTGCCTTACTCTCTCATAGGCTTTCTGGGACGCGACTGGTGGGTTGTGGGTCAGTGGTGCCTTGGCCGGCAAATTCGCGGGTGTCTTCGTTTCTACCGGTACCCCAGGTGGGGGTCAGGAAGCTACCGTCATCAACACCCTTTCCACACTCTCTCACCACGGCATCATCTACGTTCCATTGGGTTACAAAAACACATTTGCACAACTCTCTAACATGACCGAAGTTCGCGGTGGTATGTTTATTCACTCGCATCGGTCATTGAGGGGTCCTAATTTTACTTCTACTCAGGTTCTCCTTGGGGTGCTGGAACCTACGCTGGTGCCGATGGCTCACGCCAGCCTTCAGCCCTTGAACTAGAGCTCGCTACCCTCCAAGGCAAGGGCTTCTGGGAAGTCGTTTCCAAGTACAAGTTCTAGTGCCATTCATAAACACACATACGGTACTTGCAGAAGCTTCATAGTAATGGTTACATACGTATAACAGAAATCAACTTCCATGTAAAATATATCTGCTCGCTAAATTCAAGGTTGTTGCACGCTGTCTGACTGTAAATACCTCCTGTGGGATAATAATATCACTATGGGCGTGCAGAGCCAATCTTTAGTCGCAGCCACCGTATACGTATATGTGACACCCAAATCACCGCCCCATGATAGCCTTCAGTTCTTACGTTCCTGCTCCGATAAACAGGCGGGGGTGTCAAGAAAGGCTCAAATAAGTCTTCGCATAGCAGACAGGGGGATCTAAGGACCTTCTTACGTATAATACGTAAACTGAGTGTGTAATAATGCATAATCAACCTGCAAACGTCTGGGCGGTCGTCGCTCAGAGGCCTGAGAACTCACGGAATAAAACACACGAGTGTTATCTGCAACTATCAAACAACTCACAAGCGATTGACCGTCTGATTTGTTGTACATTGCGGGAGCACGACGCCTGGTCTTGGCACGCTAAGCGATCAACACCCGTGAGGAAGTGATCACATACTACCGTCGGGGTCCGTCGGCAGCCATACAACAATGAAACACGGGACCCGATATTCGTATACCAACCAGCGCCAACCTGAAACGGCGTGCTGCGAAATCCCGAGCTCTGGCGGTGATATCTATAGGCAAGCTAGCCGCAAGCTCACGCGGTCACTGTAGGCTAAGTCGACTCAAAGTCCGTTTGACGGTCGGGTGTCAGGTGTTGTTTGCGGGTTGTAGCGACCTCCAATGCAAAGTAGTGGGGGCGTCCCCATTGAAGGGAAGGAGAGTTTCACCGGGTCATGTCCCCTGGGCGTAGTTACTGCTATAACTTGAAGGACCGCCAACAATATGCCAAAAGCAGCTTTTATAGGCTCGTCGACGGGTGGGGTTTCCCTATAGCAGCTTGGACCAGGGGTAAAAGATAGCCGATCCACCTTCACAAGCAAGAAGTGTGAGACACGAGGACTCGGTGGAAGACACGCTGGTGTGTCCGTTCGCTTGCCGAGTACGATGATATTGGGCAGAGCTGTGTCCCACGGAATGTGCATTCGGCAATGTCGCTAGAAGGCCACTAACTCACCACGAGGCTCGGAGGAAAGAAATGCGATATATCGCGAATCAAGAGCATCGCCCGATGGCTGAGGATCATCCATCCCTCGCCGCGGTGTCCAGTCTCTGCGCTATCTATGACGTAATCTGCACAGCAAGGATCAATCAGCCAAAAACTCCGCGGCGAGAACCCAAGGTTTTCCAGCCCTGTCAAATACGGATGCCGGGCCTGACCAGATGACCGAAGCAGGAGTAGGCTTTCCCCTGGGACGAGGTCGGTGGAGTCTCACTGTTTCCGATGCCTATAGAAACGGGTTAGCAGAATGACATCGCTGTCAACACGTCTCCTGTGAGGTTGTTTGTGGATGGAGAACGTATCATCAAAGAGAAGATACGGAAAGAGAACTCATCCGAGGAAGGACGCTCCCGAAACTTTGGGAGTGGTGATAAGTTCTAGTCTGCTCAAGGCCAGTAAAATGAGGGCGTAGGGTAAGATATAACGCGTACTGTCGGACATTGCGATTGTGACGAGACCCAGAAGGTCGGCGGCCTGTCAGGATTTTCAGAATCACAAACGAGGGAGATTGCTAATAGTATACACCATGACGCTGAATGGAGGGACAACTCGCCCGTTAGAACGAGACACTCCGGGACTTTACATTAGATCACATTCGCGATATACTAGACCACTTCCCTAAATGTATGGCAGATATAATTAATAAGGCTTGAATCGCCGTGTTTCCTTCAGTTTTTCTACGCGTTGCTTGTCCGCCTCAAAGTTCTTCTTCAGGTCGAGCAAGGCTGCAGGCACATGAACCGATATCCTCGTAACAAACAACTTTACACTCACCTTTCCGTTGTTTCTCAGCCTTCTGGAAAGCATAAAACACATCCTTCTCCTTCTTTTTGTCTTTCTTTCTTCTACTTCCAGTTTGCCCAGTGAGCATGAACTTCTTGCTGGCAACGCCCACGCCTCCGCCAACCGTTTGTCCATAAGCACCTCCTCTAGTAACGAGTGTGAACCCATCCTCGTCCATGATTGCTTCCCCTTTCCGGTACTTGGCCTCTTGTTTACTCTTCGAAAGGTCAAATTCGAAGCGTTCCATAAAGCTATCTGCATGAGCTTTTACAGCATCAAGTGGAGGTCGTTCATTGTCATATTTTGCCATATAGTGAGAGAGGCCACGGGGCTCCCCCGAGGATGGCCATGGCTTAGGTGATGCAGGGGGCGAAAGCGCTTTTGCAACAGATGAAGAATCGAGAAATATGAGATGGGCGCAACATCCAGTTTTGCGCAGTGTGCGAAGGGATGGAGAAGGGAGTGGTATCACTTCAGGGGGCGTTGGCTCGGAAGTTTGGAGCTTTCTTTTCTTGCGAGGTCGTGCTTCAGTATCAGGTTTTTCATTGACAGCAGCCTCGGCCATCTCCTCGTCAGAATCAGATGCGTTCTCTGCCAGGGCATCGGCAGAGTTGAAGTCAAATAAGACGCGCTCTACTGTCCCACAGTGTTTGAATAGCAGTGTGAGCTCACGCTCTGTTGCATCTGGCGGCACGTTCACTAGGAATAGCGTGCGTCCTTCAGGTAGAACATCGTTGAGCTTCGTTTTGGATTTAGATTTGGCATGAGCTCTTGCATAGATGAAATGTGATGAACTTGGATATGCAATTGGAATAACAGTGAAACCCGACACAGATTTCGGCAAAATAGACATGACGATGAAAGATCGAGGCAATTTTCACTCCCAGAGAGGTTGTTTGGATTGAAGGGTTTTGCCAAACAAACAACTCCACAAGCCTCGTGTCTTATTTACTTCAAGTTCTCGCCGTAGTAAATGGTTCCGTACAATTCTAGGTACATGGTTGTTTTAAGAAAAAAGGGCCGATTAACAACTCCCTAAGCGTGAAAGAGCCTGAAGCCTTAGAAGCAGGTGTATACTGCCAATAGCATTAGCAAGTTGTGAATTTTCAATCGCCCAACAAGATAACTGATTGAACCACAGAATGGACAATTCTTTTTATGTGTTATGAGTCTGCCTCTCATTGTTGGTAATAGCCATTTCATCCTCTGTCAATTCTCGACTCTCTTGGGTGAGTTCACATGGGGTGCAAAAAAATGCAGTTAGGCAATCGTTGACGGGGCTTCCGTCAATGTGGTAGCGCTCTCTCAACGTGGCCCTTTGCCCGAGCTAGCAACTATTCTTAACATGTACGTGTGAAGAACGACAAAATTTATGCTCACCTGCAATACCCAACCAAAACCGCACAACACATTAAGTGCTAGATGCATACAACAATCAGCGTCACAGCCCGAACCACCAAGTTCCGGATCCGGCATATCGTTGTCTTGCAAGTGGTCGAGCCGCTTCCGGTTTTGCCCATACACCATGCAAGGGCACCAGCACGACATGCAATCTGTGAAGCAGGTTGTGGATTGATTCACTTGTGGTAAGATCGAATGGGACTCACAAGTTCCAACATCATCCCAGCAACTGAACAGCCCGTTGTGCCAATAGTTGCGGGGTCGATCTTGTTGTCCAGGCTGCCCTGCACCCGAACCGGAACCTTCCCCCTCTTTCTTTTGACTCTGCTCAGCGGACTGGTCCGCTAGTTTCCCTTCCTTCTGTGGCACCTCGGAAGCGTTCATTTGTCCTGTTGGTTGCATCTGCTCCTGGTGTGGTTGGGGATGAGCGGTCCGGTCATGGTCGTCAGGAGCATCCTGCACTGGCTTGAGAAGCAAGGCTGTCAGAAGAGACTCATTCACTATCAGGATATGATATACCTTTGGTCCGGCTGAACCTTGTAGAACATAATCGTGGGGAGCAACGGGGCCTGCAGTGCTTTGGGGAACAGCCATGTTCAAGGTAGTTAGGAGCAATTGCAAGATTAGGGGTATTCGATGAGTCCAAGATATTAGCTCATTCCATTCACCTCTTACAAAACAAAATGATTGAGATCAGAGAATCGGCATCTTCAAGTTTAATCACTGGTTACTCAATGAATGTTAACTATCTGCTCAGGATCTACAAAGACGGCCGTAAGTCCTTACTTATTGGAAGAATCTCGGTGAGCACTTAAAGAACCGAGGGGCGAAGTTCTGGACTCTGTTGCAGCGCCCTCCCCATATTTATCGTAGCAAGACTTGTCATGACATCTACAATGCTACTCCATTCCAGTGGTGCTGTCAAAAATTCAAGCACGACACTCAGAAAAATAGCGTCGATTCGGACGAGCCTAAAACCTACTTACAGAACTGAGCGTAAACCAGTCAATTCCACATCAAATGGCATATCACGACGTCCAAGGACCAACTGGCTTCAAGCAGTGGCGTTGTATTCTCTGTGGTTCTCCCTGGCCAGTCGTCGCGCTTGCGGCTTCGCGAATCCCAAGGTCATGAAAATGATGAAATCAAGAGGATTTGATGATGGATCACGTGGTCGAAGCTGCCAAAGCCAAGGGTACTCGGCGATTGCTTCTACTTAAAGCTTCAAAAGGACCATAGCACATGCTTCTCTAGACCACGCCTAGCTTATCGACTATTGAATCGAAACGGTCCCAAAGACGGCGGAGTAGCCGGGTCGTCGTGTGTTTTCATCATATAAAAGGTGAACTGAAATGCATTTGATTCTTCAGAATCCATCTCAACTCTCAAACTTCAAGCTTCCTCACACTTTTTCAACACAGTTTCTTAACCCTTCCGGCCAACACGATGCTCGTTTGCTTCTTCGCTGTTGCTTCACTTGCAGCCCTTGTTGTCGCCACTCCCCTCAGTCTCTGCGATGGCCATTACAACAGTCCGGGGTAACATCTAGCGCTTTAAGAGCTCTACTACCATGAGTAACGGGGTTTTATTTGTATTCGCTGGTAGACTTCTACCTACAACAAGGCGGCAGATTTTCTTCGTCTTGTGCAAGTAGTCGCTCAGGCTGGGCTGGTGTTGCTGGCTCTGTTGGCCTTAGCTGCAGTCCTGTCTCTGTCGTCGGCACTGGCAGTGGCGCCAAATACGACCAGAAACCTCTATGCTGCAGCAACAACAAAATGGTGAGTTACGAGTGATATTTTCTGTTCCACGCGAGTCCGATGTCTATATATTGTAGGAATGGCGGTTTTAGCAATCCGGATGGAGTGTCAGAGCGGTTATCTGTTTCACTCTACTTCGCATTTTTCGACCTCATGAGACAGAAGATAGCGGCTGTGATCTTCCTGCCTCCGTTTTCACTTTCAGTGGTAGAACTGCTCCGCTCGATGATGGCATTTATTTCATCAATGCTTCCTTGATCACTTCAACTGCAGGCGTTGAGACTGCAATCGAGCTATAATGTGTTGACATTCGTTATCTTTTCATTCTCTCCAATGCGTATCAACGTTTACTCGATTTTGGAAGGAGATCCGGCCAGATAACGGCCGAGCACACACAGACAGGCGAAGTTCATTATCTGCCTCGCATCACTTTCTTCTTTAGTCCCGCGCGGTTCAATTGGACCGTCATCCTGGGAATAAATGCGTCAAGTGTCTGGTGGCATCCTGATTCAATCTCTCGGTCTTTGACAAAAATATACAATTACCTTACCAATATTGGTATGTGCCTTCATGATTTCAAGTTTGCAGCTGCGATAGGCAATTATCGAACTCGGTCCGACATTTTGGGGGTCTATAGATGACTGATGGGCTCCAACTTCTCTGCGTTGCAGCAGTCTTATATGGTCACACCATTAAGACTTTTAGTACAACCGGTTCTCACAGGAAATATTTCTGATTAGGCTGGACAATGCAGGCTATCGTTTCAGTGACCTTCGCACCTGCACCTGAACTGGGGTATATAAGCCTGGGCCAAGCCCTGGTACGACGACCACACATTCGTGTCAAACACTCGATCTATCCTACGATATTCATTTTTTGCTACGTAAGGACGCTGATCCCTCTTTGCCTTAGGTATTAACTCTCCAGGAATCTAGGTTCACGATGTACCTGTTTGTGGGCAAGTTCACAGGCCCTATGCGGACGATGAGCTCTGGACCGTCACATTTCCCGGTAGCATTAAAACAGACAATCGCGTGATCGTGGTATGCCAGTGGACGAAAACGAGCGACAGCAAAAAATTCTACGTGGAGCAGCAAGATCACCAAGGCTGATGGGAGTGAGGAAATATATATCGAGATCTTCAGGGGTGACTCCACGTTATATTACTGGTATGTTCCGTGCTCTTCCTAAGCAACCATCCAGGTATAACCTTCTGCTAACGGCAATTATTTGTGCTAGGTTTCGAGGAACCGTCAATTGCTCGAGAGAGAGGATCCAGCTTACAATGATGAACCCCAGAAACGAGGATTGTGGTTCTGCGAAAGCCACAGTCATTTTTAGAGTCGACTCTTGAGAACCACTGCTAATCTATCGAATCAAGCAGCAGGACAGGACCGTACATATATGTGTGTATCGCAGAATCGTTGTTCTTTGCGAGTCGCTAGGTCGCAGTCTGATTGCCGCTACCATTGATCTACAAGAGTATGGTGTCTACAACCGATGCGAATATTTACGGTACTGAGCAGTTTGGGCGAAGGCGCGTAGCGCCTCCCGATCCCGAGCTGCGTGTGAGGGTGGGAGGGAAAAAGAAACCATCGCGAATCACCTGAGACAGGGAATGGGCGCAGTACGGACCACTGGAGGGGTTGGGTGTTTGTGACGAGATATCGCGTGTTTGAAAAGGAAGCGGTAGGCGCCAAGACCTCCGTTCGCGCCTCGTATGTGGTAATATCAGAACGGCCCTGTCAATATTGTTGGCTGCGCACACTCCCATCGACCTTGACCGGGACCTCTAAGTTTTCATTAGACTTATTAAAGGCTTTGCTTGCGTTATTACATGGTACATAGTTTCCTCACTTATAAGCTCTACAGCTAGTAATACCCATTCAATTATATTCAAGGACTCCTGGGATCAGGACTCGGACAGGCTGGCTGTGACCCACCGATTCGGAATCAGATCTTGAAGAGGTGGCATCAAATTTCAATAGTCCGATCATGAGTTACGCTAGTACGGTGCATGCAACCACTCAGTAATACTAGCTATAGTACCCAGGATTGAAATATTGACATCTCTTGATCACAATTAATGAGAATGCGCGAAATCGTGCAGGTTGGATAAGATGACTTATTACATAAATCGCACGGGTCGATTTGTGAATCCTAATCATGGACTCACGCCAGTTTTTGCCAAAGGAAGGTTGTTTCATTGATCACCAGGAAGTGCCCCACTGGCAGGACCTTTGCTCGAAACGCCCAGCTATCACCTTGATAACGTCGATGCATAATGCTTGATCAGTGCCACAATCACTCACTACTAGTTATTGTGTAGCGTAGCACTGGTTGCCAATTTTCGCCTATACATATGGCTATGGCACCCTCAGCTCAGCGACCGAGGTTCAATCCTTCGAATTCATCATGTGTCAGTGATGTCCGCCCACTTCATCATAACGTACCTTCGCTGCGCAATTCAGATTCCAGTCCTTTGCACTTCAGATTCCAGTCGTTGGTTGGCTGTCCTGCAGATGTCCCGCTTGAATTGGTGCGTTCGCAGTCTACAGGCTATGTGCTTCCTGTTTTGTTGATGTGATTTACTCTAACAGTTCGAGGCAGCTGTTTCGCAATTGATTCATCACCCAGAGTACAATTCGACATTGATCTTACGCTCAGAGACCATCTCAGACTCCGATACCACCATCCCAACATCTGCTCCACGTCTGGAAGGATACTGCCCTGTGCGCAATGTACATCGCAAGTTGCTACCGCGCAGGCCAGGTCGAGACTCGGGACTAGAACAGCACTGTACGCTTTACGCTTTTGAAACCGGTGAATTTGCGGGCCTTCCGTCCGTGTTGGTCCTTACACCACTTGTACCCGAAGGAGAGAGCTTACCTTACTACCATCCTACGGTGTCACATCTTGCTTTCCGGTTCATCCCTTCAAACGTCACCACAACCTCAGATGCAGCCTCGGCACAACCGGGACTGCGCATTGAAGTTATTCCACTCCCAGGCACGCCTACCGATCCCAACAGTCGCCTTTACCGTACGGCACTTGCACTCCTAGACACACTCCACCGTTACCTTTGGGGTGCACTCACTCATTATCAGAAGCGCGTACAACACGATGTTCTCGTACCCCGAGAAATATATCAAGACGTATATCTCAAAATGCGTGAGCGCCATAAAGGGATGGTAAATACATGGAGGGAGGCCACCGATCCCTTGAAGCATGTGTTCGAGGTGTGGATGTCATCGGTATGAAATTGGTATCAGCTAATTTGCCCAGGACATAGGCATCGCAACATTTCTTATGCTTTTCTGGAAGGACATGTTCGCCGCTTCAGCTGATCTAGCTGATGTGAAGGAGCTGGGTGATTCGCGATGGACATCCTGGCCTCGTCCATCTGGAGGCTTCCTTGATCTTGGGTGAGTTTGCCTGCAATATTGTCTATTTTTTCGGCTTTTATCATTCTTTATGCAGCTGTGGCAATGGCTTGTTGACACATATTCTCTCGGCTGAGGGCTATTCGGGATATGGTATCGATCTCCGCGCACGGACTTCCTGGGCACATTACCCCGACTCGTCACAGGCAGCCTTAAAGGTGCATGCACTTGACCCCACACAACTTCTTTCCCCAGGCAGCGGCAATGATGAAGAGAACACCTTTTGGGAGCCTGGGGTATTCCTCATTGGGAACCACGCGGATGAATTGTCACCGTGGCTCCCTGTACTGGCGACACTCACGGGTGCGAGTGGGTACCTCTCCATACCCTGCTGTGCATGGATGTTCGATGAGAGGTTTACTCGTTCGTCTGCGGCGTCAGGGCTCGATTTCTCTGACAATGAATTCCTTGACGCTACCACTGGTGTAGTATCAAGCGAGGCCGAGGACGAAGCTGCCTTCATTTCCAGCCTCGGTATGGGCGCTGAGGGCACGCACAAGTCTCAATACTCGGCCTATCGCATATGGCTTGCGCGTTTGAGCCGGTGGTTGGGCTGGAAGATTGAGTGCGACACGCTCCGGATACCTAGCACGCGGAACTGGGCGATTGTAGGTGGGTGTTGCATTTCGTCAAATTTCAATGTAGCACAGCTGACGGTTTAAATCTGGTGTAGGTCGCGAAAGGCTTCCAGGAGACCAGAGCATTTTTGCAGATCGAGCGAGAAGGATTGTGGAGGACGTTGTGCGTAGAGGGGCATTTAAGACACGGACTCCAGAGGGGAAAGGACACGACGGGGCGTCATGACAGTAGCCACCCTTCTGGATGGTATTTTCTGGGGACCAAATAATAATGAACTATGCATCAGAGAACCGGCGAGAAGATATCGTCATATATCGTAATTTATAGGAAAGGATTTCGTCGCATTGGAATATAAAGCAATGTATATGAACATGTAAATGCACCGCAATCAGCATAATCACCAGCAAGAACTCACCGGTTCACTGATGTTCATTGGTATAAGTTATATGAATAGTGATCTTACATGTGTTCCGTACTACATGAAATCTAATACCAGTGGGAATGATTAAATAGCGTATTAACAAAACACCAATGTCCCAAAGTTATCGATACGTCAATGCAAACAGCGGGTCTTCACGTTCCTCGCTCATCTTCCTACATTCTTCCAGCAGCGCCCTCAGTTCTGACAAACCCACTCCACCTGGTCTGACCGGCTCCTCATCGTCCGTATAAGAGTACTCATTGTCTTCCACAAGCTCATCTTCCTCATCTTCGTCCTCTTCGACCTCTTCATAATCTTGAGGTAGTGTACCCAATAGTGCGCCAGTGCAGTCTTCCAGACGGATACTCATGCCTTCGCACATCCCTGCCCACCTCTCCCACCGCTCCATCCCACTCCCTTGCGGCCCGTCTGCACGCTCTAGGTCTGTAAGCACCGTCGGGCTCAACACACGCACTCGTTCGAGTTTAGGGAAACTCGCTTTAGTGAGCGCTGCAAAATTCCTGTCGTTTGTACGCTGCACAAGGAGAGCGCGAAGGGGGTCGGGGGTGGCATAAGCGCTAGCAAGGCCCACTCCGAATGCAAAAAGCAACCCGTGGAGCCCGATGTGCGCGATGTGCTCGTGTGGACGATTAGTGAAAACGATGGGTCCATCTCCTGTATCGGCGTTTTGGGGGATGGGCGCGATCTTCCAGTCGAGATTGAAAGAGAAAGCGGTGAGGAGAGGGCATAGGTCGAGTATTGTGCGGATATCAAGTGCTGGGATGCAGTTGAGGTCAAGGAAGAGCAGGCTAGTACCATGGGTGCCGAGGAAGGATAACACATCGGGAACATCTTCATGTTTGCTGCCAAAGTCAAAGGAAAAGCTGCGTAGAAGAGGGAGGCTCCAGCCGCTGGCTTGTTCTATAAATTCAGCAGAGTACCCGCGCAGGATGAGCTGCTGAAGGTTTGGGAGGTAGAGCTTGACATCTTGTGCGCTTCCCAGGATGAGCATGTCAGAATCCTTGAGGGGTGCATCGAACTCGACGGCAAGGGAAACTAGGAGTGGGAGGGCGTCTAATGCCCATATGACCTTGGGAAGGAGTTCGGCAGGGACGTGCCAGTGAGCAGTGCGCAAGTTCTTGCAATGCGCACCCAGCGTATCCGCAATGGGACCAAATGCCCTTGATAGAGGCCAATCGACGATGAAAATCTCTAGGTTGGGAGTCTGAGCGAGTACAGATGTGAGAGCGGCTTCGAAATCGTCGAGGGAGGGACCGCGCTCGTAGAGAAAGTGAGTGATATGTAAACGACGTGTCCACCACCCTAGTGAAGAATTGGAAGTGAGAAGGGCAGTAAGAGAGCGGAGCTTCGAGGGGTCATTGAAAAACAAATAGCGGACGAGGAACTCGAGGCCGAGACGACGCCAGGATTGGCACGTTGATATGATCGACTAACAGAGAGTTACAATGAGACATGGCTTCCTATTTTTTTTTGGAACGTGGCACACCTTCTTAGTAGCATAGCTCCTGCGCTGGACCATGTTGATCGAATCGCGAGGCGTCCTTAGTTGCCAATCCGTAATCAGAGAACGAGCCCAAGAGGACTGGGTCATGGATGTTGGAAGGCCAGGATAGAAGATTGTATCCTCATCCGCGGCCAGACCAAAAATATGTGACCATAGTTCCGGAGGTAACGAATGAGCCATCGTCCTCAATCTGTGTACAGATCGTATGAAAGGAAGGTGGTCGTCCCTTCTATGTTATGAGTTGAGGTATAACCTGCGTAAATTATATAGCCCATCAACTGCTGGTGGATTGCGATACCTACCTGGCCCGTGCTTAATGACTCCACCAGACGCGGTTTATTTGAACTTCGCGTCTCGGTCAAATGATCTAAACTTCTGCGCGATGCTTATATAAGCACAAATTTAAACTTACCCAACAATTTGGACATAGAAGTTACTAGTTAGAACATCAAGTTGTAACCTCGACCTGGAGCACTGTTCAAACGTTCCTCGATGGGCCGATGCTTACGACTCTTAACAATCCAACTCGAGGTCAGATTCCTCAGGAAAGAGCAGAAAGTCAGCCATGCTATGAAAGCGTACTCTTGTTACAAGTTTTATCAGCAGTCCTGTCCAGAACACCCTCTGACACGTACCTTACACGTTCAAAAGCGGATGAGCTCGATTTCTCTCTCTCATAATAAGCTGTTTACGATTTGGTAGGAACCGAATGCTGAGACCAACTCAGGAACCCCCCAGTCCATTCAAGGCTGGGGGCCGCCCCTCTTGAAGCTTTGAAGGACAGTAATGTGCAAGACCACTGATCTTCCCTCTTATATAGTAGTGACTGACATTACAATGGGTCGGCAAACTATATTCTCTTTATCCTGCTGCAGTCCGAGGTATTCGGAACTGCAGACAGCAGACATTACGAAGCTTGCTGCGGAAGCAGCAACTTCTCAAATGTGTGAAAAATAGCGTTCGCTTCACTATATCTGGACAGCGATAAGTATTTCGATGGTGTGCAAAGGAACTTGGGCACCATTAAAGAGCTCGTGGTCAGCAGTTTGAACTCTGTCCGAAGACACCCTAAAGTCTTTTCTAGGAGACCCTTAGTGAGTCGGTGCAGTTCTCGTTTCACGTCTCGTTTCACGGTGTTCAAACATTCTGCGAGGCCTATACTATACTTGGTCGCATACGTAGCGCATGCCTAACCTTGTGGGTCCCAAAAATTCAAGCTTAAGCCTGGGATTAGTCTCCTCAAAATTAATGCCTTCTCGAAAGGCGCCGGATGATAGTATATATAACACGAGTCATGAATGCGCTACGATCAGTATATGTCCAAGATCACGACTCACTGGTTCACTGGTATCAACTTGAATATGACCATAACCTCAAGCGATCCCAATTCGTGGCCGCAAATCAAACTATTTCGCTTTTACAGCTATTTTGTAGGTTCGTGGAGACCAAGTCAGAGGGTGTTGGCGATATCTCACTTCGTCTTTGACTGCAATTTTGCAGTTGCATCATCTACTGCTATAATATACGACTGGTGTAAGCAAGATAGTATTTATCGAATGCATCGTTGATATCCCCATGGCGTTCACCAGCACTGACGTTCGGACAAGAGGTAAGCTGATGTTGACGCCCTCACAGCCATCTCACTGAGAACGGTTTTGCAGATCGAACTGGTATGGGTGAGTAAGGTCTCTATCAGAGGGACAATTGGAGAATAAAGTTAATTCGGGGCAGAGGAAACACTGGTCCCTGATGAACATCGTATATCTAAGTGTAAGTTATCTTATAAGCATTAGTTGGCAAATTGTGCTGACTTCAAAAAAATCTAGCTGCGTTGCGCTGGAATAATATTCCCTGTGTATGTGTGTGAAGCTGATAAGTTGGCCCGGTACTAATCAACCAACTCTCGCGATCAGCGTCACCATGCTGTGTATGTTTCTTAAGTATACTAGGACATTTCTTTTGACTGGTAGTATGCAGGGACTCTCCCGTCAGTCTCGCTGACAGATACAGTGAGTATTCTTTAGCAATCACTACCATCCCCCTCCAACTAAATATACTTCTACACAGAGGTGAGTGAAAGTTTCGACCGACTTGTTTCTTCAACAAATATAACAACTGCACAGCTGTAGGTTTTTTTGAAGCATCGAAGCTCGTTACGAAACTACTCGCTGTTTCCCAGGCACTATCCTTTACTACTTTCAAAGCGGAACATCTGTGGTCGTAAATGCCATGCTGGGCGGTGAGCTACTCAACTGCATGAATTATCAGCGACATTGACTTGAATGAAATATCATTCTAGTGATCATGATCACCCGGTTATATGCCATGTCTCAGCGATCCAGAAAGATGCTCATCATTCTCGTCATATTCTTCCTTGGTGTCAACATCACATGCACAGTGATTGTCGCGAGCAGCCGTGTTTCAGGGGGTAAGCTTTATAAATGGATTAAGCACAGCAGTCTCATCAGATACCAGTGGAGATCGTTATCTCCGGAACCTATCAGTGCGGTTTTACTGGAGGCAATCAACGTCTGACAACTGATACATGGATCCTAACCACTGCATGGGAGGTTACCACACTGTGTCTTTCAGTCTGGATTGTTACAAAATACCTCCGTGAACTGCAACAGCCATCGGCAAGATCGACTCTCGGGAATTATTTCAGGGTGTTAGTTGAAACGCATCTATTCTACTTTGCAGCGTGAGCTCATGATCAGAATGTCACTGTTTTGTCCCGCTGAAGTTTTGCGCGTACCAGATATGCTGCTGTTGCTTGCCTGAACCTCGGTAGTCTCTCTCCGTACATCGGGGTATGCTATCCGTGGCTGAGATCTACATTTAACCATTCCTCATCATTTCGACAGGATTCATCTTCCTTGGGAGTTTACATCTATAATGGCATTCTTCAAATCGCCCAGGCCGTGCAGCTGTTTATACTGGGACCACGCCTCATCCTTAGTGTTCGAGAATATCACGCCAAGGCGATGGCGAACTCAGACGAAAGAACTGATATGAGCACAATTGCTTTCCAGGAACTCGCACACAAGTCGACTGGCTTATCTTCGTAAGAAAGGAAACACTGCAGATTATTTACACTTGTCAGGCACTCTGCAGGGAACATGATTTAGTGGAGTGTCGCGTTGTGTTATTCATTTGGTGTTTTGAAATTGAGAACGGTTCATAATGATCATAGTGTCAGGGGCCAACTAATATTACGTTACATTAAAATGATGTGACATATCTCGCTGCTCGCAACGCGATCATATTGCATGTGGGTTGTGAATTTATCGATATTTTCTGTGGGGCGATGTCCGTTGGAGCGGTGTATCCGCGACTGTGTTGTGTGCCTGCGTGTCGCGAGCAAGGCAAGAAGTAGTGAAGAGCACTACACTTGGTACGCTACGACAAGCCCGAAGGACACTGAGTACTGAGTGACCGACTAAGCTACTGCAGTGCACCTTCGTCTCGATCAAATGATCTGAACGCTGAACTCCTGCGCGATGCTTATATAAGCACAAACTGTAGTCCAGAATGCCGGAAAAATCTAAACCTACGAAGGCTTCTATCAATTTAGACTACCCTTCCACGGAACCCAATGATCATTTGAGCTGCTTCCAATCAGCATCCAAGCTTCTGATTAAGTATCTGTATGAGTCAACCGTCTTTCGCCTTTCACGAGTCAATGATACCCAGCAGCCCAATATATCATTTTATTTTTTTCTCACTTGAGCTTGTTCCAGCTTGTTCCCCACGGCAATATACACTCTAACGATGGAGTGAGGCTATCATCACGAAAAGGTTTGGCAAAATGGCTGTAGCCATTTGACGTGCCTGCCTCGGTCGTGATGCATTCGTGACCACTGACGTAGCTAGGACGATACAAAGTGCCACGGCAAGCCAGATATTGGAATTGATGATTTGTATCATTGTGGCCACCTTGTCGAGTTCCCATTAGGCAGTTAAACGAGACATCGGGAAATCTGCAAATTCCCTGATTTACCTGTAGACGCTGACTTACCAAAAAGAACAGACTGTGTAGCCAGTCATGCAATGGCAAGGACGCCAAGGTATCTAACTGTAGACTGATGGTAATTCAATGACCGGCATACGAGACGTCGTAAACGCGCCATGACGTATGATGCATTGATGATTCTACTGGTGACGAGTGGCATCCCTGTGCTCGCATTGTTGAAACTCAGTAATGACAGGTTGTGACGAGCATCGAACAACATACCCAGCAGTCCAATATATCATTTGATTTTCTCTTGCTTGCTTATTCCCCATCACAATATACATTGTTCGCTAAAAAAAATTGGGAAAAATAATATGGAATTGAGTGGGGCTAATATAAAAGCAAGTCATCTTCCTACCGTCCACCCACCTCAAAGAAATCATCCGAGCCCTCAGCAGATCACACCACCTAAAACAAACAATGCGTCTCTTCTTCCTCACCTTTATTGTTGCGTTGACAGCATCTATAATGTCTGTCACAGCGAGGCGACCAACCTGTAGCGGACGTGACGAGAGTTGCGAAACGAGTAGTGACTGCTGCGATAAAAAAGCAATCTGCGGTGCTAATCTATGCGTCAATCCCGACGAAGGGCAAGTCCCACCCTGAGAACAAGCCGAACTGCACGTAGCGACACACTAGTGAGTGTCTCCACATTCGTATTGATGCTGTTGTTGATTGAACAATACGTAGGACACTGCTGATTGACCAATAAATGGAGCGGTATTGGGTGGAAGGAAGTCGTATGAGGTGTCTGCGTACTGTTTGTTCTGGGGTAAACAGAGCACCACGGGTCAGCTATAAATCAAATGCGTGTTAGCTACAAGGCGCACAGTCTAATCAGATCAAAAATCCACATTTTGTCTTTTACCCGATCACTCAACATCCAGAGAGTCGGTGTCACAGCTAAGATGAGCATCTGACGGCCAAGTTTAACATCATGATAGTGTAGAAGTTGTACTGCAGGTGCTGCAGGCCTCACTGAACTATGGCGTGATGGGTTACAAACACTGTTTATACTAAGCATGAGAGACCCTTTTAAAAAAAATTCCTTCAAACGAGGTTGCTTGTTGAAAATGCAACACGCACGGGAAAATTGCCTGAGGGTTTGAATGATTTGCAGTGGTTGTTCTTGGATCGAAAAACCAGGAGAATATCCAGGAGAGGAAAGGGGTAAATAACAGCTAGAGCCGCCAAGATACCGACTTTCTTGAGCTTACTGCATGAATATTTCAGCATCAGTCAAATGGTTGAAACTATGGGGATTCAGCGCATCGCAAGTTGTACAGTAACACATATACGCACTTCTGAGGTGCGTGATTCAAGCCGACTTCACCGATTCTAGCCGGGATTTCTATAAGGCCGCTGGAGAACCACAACAGCCCAGGGTCTGAGTAATTCGTGGGTTATTGTTGGATCTAAACACCAGACAACATAAGGAGAGGACCCGGGAAAAGCAAGGCGCAAATACGACGGGCTATATATGTACTGCATACCGACTTGAGTTCGCCACATATTTCCGAGGTCCGATTCCGCCAACTCTAGAGTCTAGCGCATATTAAAGGCTGCTGGAAAACGATCCTGGGTCGTAGACCCTATGTTGGACTTTAGCGCTGTCCTTGTAACCCCTTGTTATACCTAATGGTATAACACTGTGCGCTGGCCTGTGCCTTCGAAAGGACCGGCACGTAGTAAGAAACGTTGACACGCACAGAATATGGGGGACACTTACATGGAGACTCCTCTGCACCTTACAGAGGTCACAACGTTATTAATTCGAACTACCTGGTGAATTTTAGGGATTCGGAAGAGATGAGTTTGCTTCATTGGAATTTATTCTCTATCCAAATATTCAAGTGTGACACGCCGCGCAAATTTGCATAGATCCTGTACGACAGCGTTGTGTAAAGTGTAAACGTGGGTCTCGTGTGAGGTTATGACGCGCGTCGCGATAATTTACTACGACGAACGATGAATATTGGATGATGAATACATCGATGAATGTTTGAACGATGAACGATTTTGAAATTTGAACTTCACTAGGACTCTAATTTACGTAAACTCATGATATCACACTGCCTCCAATCGGACATCGATCCGAACGAACTTGCTTTATAACTCTTTGTTCAACAAGTCTTTCAAGGCAACCATGTCGGACCCGGTCGCTTCCAAGTCGGGCTTCCTATGCATGTACATGAAGAACCACCCTGATACATTAGTTGCATATGTCAAATATTTCGGGAAAGCCGAGGGCAACGTGCTCACCGCCGAGATGTCTAGCATTGACTCCAAGGTAGGCCCATGGAAATAGACGTCCTATGCTCGCTAACGTTGATAAATCTACCAGAGTATGACGCTTGCGTATAAGCTCAAGTCGGGACAATCGAATATGACCCGTGTGTCATTTGACCCGCCCCTTTCGGGGTACGAGGACGTCAAACCCCGGCTTCTGAGTATGAAGGCAGAAGCTCAGGAGGGTCTTGGTATGGTGCGTTTTGACAATCTTTGCTTTCAGTCAGTCTTGTCTCTGACAGTTATATGTGTATCCATGTACTATAGCTCAAAGCTCCCCAAATAACCACATTCCAGATTCCTCGCCCTGCTGCCATCACAGGAATCGCTGTATTGGCATACTTCTATTTAATTTCGCCACCACCGCCTGATACTACATTCCTCTCCATACCTATTACCACTATTGATGCATTCTTCTCCCCAGCGCACGTGTTTAGAAACGCCACTGGTATCGGTCTTTCCTTCCGAACCGCTTGGACAATATTCTGGGCCATCCATGGGGTTGAAACACTATATACCTGGTCACTTTGTAGGCAATATGTCAAGGGCGCTATAGTGACGGTGTGCCTGTCTCGCGACATCCTGAGCCTCGCGCCTTAACTTTGTATTCAGGCTGCTTATGTTGGCTGTACGATGATATTCGGATACCCGATGTGGGTAGACCTCAAAAGACGCGTTCAACAGAAACGCATTGAGAGCGTCATGAAGGCTGAATAATTGACCTTCTGCGCGCTTGCTTTCCGGGGTGATTGTACATGTTCTTGTATGATGACATCGATGTACTGTAATGTTTCGGGCGTTCAACGTGGGCCTGTATTTGCGACAATCTGAATATTTGTTTTTCAGGATCCAGGATTTTCAATGGGCCCCAATCAACTCCGTCGTATCACACTAGAATGATCTTGCCTTGTGGGAAGAGCTGTCTTCATATTCGCCTGTCATGGGACTACTTGCCCAAGTAATTCGTCCACCCTGGTACCGAACACCAGACATGTAGATGTGATACCGTAACCATCGATCCGGTGAGTCGTGCGCATATATTGACTCAGTCTGGAGGACATGAGACTTGCAGTCACGGGACATGCATATGAGAGATCGATATTCTGTCCAACGACGGTATAGCTCTCTGGTACCATATCTCATCACAGCAGTGGATGCACCGTTCGTGATCTAGCCATGAATGTTGTTCTTTGTTGGGTGGGTGGAATGTCAAAATTTGCTCGTCCGCTCCGTCACCTCTGCTCCTTCGCCGTTCGAGCCTGGGAGGTAAGAAATCATAGGTGGCGGGCGGTGGGACGGGGATGGTCACCGGTTCACTGATAGCATAATTTGAATTTCCGAATTGAAAAGGGTGGAGGGCTGCGAAGTCTTAAACTGTTTCAGAGACGGTTCAAATCAGTCATTCATGCGGTAGAACTCACGTATCATGAACTATACCCCCACCACAGATTATGATACAATGGTCGTAATCAGTTGAACACGTTTCTGTAGGTTCTACCGAGAGGCGCGGTGCTGCTCCGCCGTCAATGAGACATGCCATTGACAGATAGAATGAGGGCGTGTCTACGCGACACCACGGTACAGAATTCATGCGGTCCTCAAAATCATCCGGTGTTTGAAGCGATCCCTATCTCTTATCTGCGGGTGTTTTGGAGTTGTGTGAAAATTACACTCCCGTTCAACTACTATTGTTATCGAGAATACATCGGTACCAATAATTTTCCAGTCTACTCGTAAAATTACAGCCTTGGGACCACAATTCATTCTTTTCGGTTCTTTTGGTAGTAGTGAATGAGACCAGTAGTCTGCAAGCCGCCGTTGCCTCAGCTAAAAAGCGAAGCGTAGTAAAAAGATAAACGCACCGAACTGTCGTGGCCAGTCACATCGGACGGCTGGTTCAGCTGCGACAATATATTCTTCGCAAGAACTTTTCCAAGTTCGACACCCATTTGATCTACAAACACCATCAGCAAACGAGAACCCGAGAACCTCGCGCAATCCTACCGAAAGAATTGATTCCCCAGATGACACCTTGGGTGAAGATCTTGTGCTCATACAACGCGATAAGCGCACCGAGGGTTCTTGGGGTCATCAATGGGAACATAATGCTGCTGCTAGGCCGGTTTCCCTCAAACACCTTACTCTTCACGAGCGCCTCGCTTGCGCCACTGCCAAGTTCCTTGCGCACCTCCTCCTCTGTCTTACCGAAGGCAAGCGCTTCAGGTTGGGCAAAATAGTTGGAGAGCAAGATACGATGATGCTTAGAATTGGCGATAGGGTTGTGACTTGTAGCAGGGGCGATGAAATCTGCCGGGATGAGTTTCGTACCCTGGTGCACTAGCTGATAGAACGAATGTTGTCCGTTAGTGCCTGCAGCACCCCAGATGATGGGCTGCGCGCGATATCATGTCAGTTTCAGCCGCACAAATAGGTCTATTGCACCTACCCCTGTCTGGTAGTCAACACGTTGACCGCCTTTGGTAACGAACTTTCCGTTAGACTCCATGTCTCCTTGCTGGAAGTAATCAGCAAATTTGTGGAGGTACTGGTCGTATGGTAGGAGTGCATGAGTCTGGGCACCATAGAAATCGTTGTACCAGATGCCGATAACAGCCATGAGCACGGGAAGGTTTTTCTCGAGGGGAGCCTCCTTGAAATGCTTGTCCATACCGTGAGCACCCTTCAAGAGCTGCTCAAAGTTATCATAGCCAATATAGATGGCAATGGACAAGCCTATGGCACTCCACAAGCTGTAGCGCCCACCAACCCAGTCCCAGAAAGCGAACATGTTTGCTTTGTCAATGCCAAATGCAGTGACGGCCTTTGTGTTCGTGCTGAGGGCGACGAAGTGCTTTGCAACGTGTGCTTTGTCCTTGGCTGCCGCCAAAAACCAATCGCGAGCGGATTCGGCATTGGTGATGGTCTCTTGGGTGGTAAACGTTTTGGAAGCGATGATGAAGAGGGTGCGCTCGGGGTCACAGAGTCTGAGAGTCTCAGCGATGTGGGTTCCGTCAATGTTAGAGACGAAGTAGGCGGTCAGGTCGCGTTTTGCGTAAGGCTTGAGTGCCTCAGTGACCATAACTGGTCCGAGATCAGAACCACCAATACCGATGTTAACGATCGTGTTGATGGTCTTTCCAGTGTAGCCCTTCCATGAACCACTCCGGATTGCTTCGGAGAACTCCTTCATGTGCGCGAGCACGGCAGCGACCTCGTCAACACCAGCCTCCTGGATCTTGAAATCATCGAAGTTGCGGAGAGCAACGTGAAGGACGGCGCGATCTTCTGATGTGTTAATGTGCTCGCCAGCAAACATTTTATCGCGGTAGGTCTCGAGCTCTGCCTCGCGAGCAAGAGATAGGAGCGTATCTAAGATGGGTTGGGTAATGAGGTGTTTAGAGTAATCGAGTAAGAATGTCGTGTTCTTGTCGGTTGGGTCCACATACTCCTCGGAGAATTTTGAGAAACGCTTGGGGTCCTGAGCGAAAAGATCCTTCAGGATGAGCCTGGCATGTTGGGCATCATACGTCTGCTGGAGCTTCTTCCAGGTACTGTACTCTGATTGCAGGATCACGGGTGAGGGGGACGCGGGATGAGATCTTCGAAGTGCTGATGGACATACCTGAAGCTGGTCTTCCGCTCATGATGATAGTGGATTAGGAGAAAAGTATGTCGCAGATAGCTTGATGGATCTTTCACATATGACGCCACCTTATATAGGTCAGTTTCCAATACCCATCGCATCGCAGTCGTGGGAACTTCTCGAAACCTTCTCATTGGCAGATCGTGCGGAACTATAAACGTGCTTACAGACCACTCACAGACTATTGGAAATGAGAGAAAATTCAGCCCTTTTCGCGCTTTTCTTGCTCACCAGTGCAAGCTAGTGAGATGCTGTGACTCTTGTTGCTAGGATGATTCTGGCAAGCGTCCCTGGCTTACACGCTCGTACATGAGCCACCTCGTGGTACTAGCCACGGCACTGAGAACCCTGCAGTCGGGCCTGGTTTCGTCGTACTTGAGACATTTCGGGAGACTGACTACTGATCTAAAGTTATCAACCATGTCGGGGCCGCACGGCGATGCGTGAAGATAGGGAGCAATGCACAATGGCCATTGGTCAACGAGTCGGAATCAGCTTTGTGGATGATGGGAAAAATAACCGTCTGTTGCTGAGCGCTTCCAGCAGATGCCTCTCCATGATTGGTTAGTCATCGGTATCTGAATAAGTGTGAGGAAATTGACGTGCTTTAGTAGGCTACGTTGTATTCCGAGTTCGGGAGGGTCAACTGAAACCCACTGACCAACTGGAGCCAACTGGCCGTTCGCTGTTATACCGTGACTGTGATCATAACACTGCGGCCTGGAAGTCGATGCCAACCAGGCTCGGAGTTTAGGTTTGGTTCTTCATCCCGTCCCGTTTGATTCACGCTTTCCTAGCTTCTACATAGCATTGGTCGGTGTGGGTGCGAGGTAAGCTCAAGAATGTACGAATTTCCGAAGCAGCGGCCTGCAAAGGAGTCTGTGTTCTGTTGCTTCATGGGTCTTCCTAATGTGATCCTCACGAACGGAGAGGACCGGAGACAACCCTCTATTGTGAGAGAAGCCTTCAGACTTGCTCTTCCCATCGATCTCTTTGCCTCTCTTACCCGTAATTTATTTCAGGCTATCGAGTTATCAAGCGATCTTTAACCACCCCATTGGATCGTCGTTTATTTCGCATAGCTTCAATCTCACTCATACAAACTCACAAGTTGTCGCTGATTAACATTGGAAAACCCCTGTACCTCGTTGCGCCTTTCCTCGAGCAGATCTTCCCGAGGCAGAAGGTGATCAGACGGATGGACCGTCTATGCGAGGGGTTCGACAAGCTCCTGCAAAGTGCTTGGAACACCCAGGGGGCCAGAACTATCCGGAAATAACTTCTCGATGACATGACAACGCTATTTTTAGCCTGGCATGTATACGGCTAGCCCAGTACATCTGTGCTACTAACGGGACAGGACAAGACGTCAGGTCTTCGTCGGTATACTACTTGGCTACTGCTCCATATGCTCAAGACGCTGCCAGATAGGAAGTGCTGTGGGTCCTCAGGGCCGACGCTGAAACCTGCCCCTTCTGTTTCTCACAGCACACATACGAGACGTCATCTGCATTTACCCTCTTGGGGCTTATACCATCCCATAACATATACCCGTTGGCGCCACCCTTGGGGAATATCGCATTCTTGCCGTACACTATTCGTCTGCAGCATCTGATACACACCATAGTAAAGCGATTTGGGGCGACCCAGACGTGTTCCGACCAGCGCGCCAGTCTCACTGAAGCCTGGTCCTAGAAAATTGTTACCCAGTATGGTATCGCATAAGTATAGTATGCAGGAGGAACGTGTACGCAGAGTATCTTTAAGATCGTGCATGTTCAATGATGAAGGCTTTTTGTCAGTCACTATACCTATCTGTGGGAGTGGCCTATAAGTCCTCGAACAGGAATAACGAACGAATAATTTGTATTAACTTGTGGCGAGTGTAAGGTTAAGCGATAACACAATTGTGCGTAAAGAATACATGATGTCACTGTTTAGCGAGAGTGTTACCCCCATGCCGCCGTCGTGCTAAACAGTATGCACTCGTATCAACGCGCTGTGCACACAACTTATGGAGAAACTAACCTGTAGTTGACTATCAGATGTCCTTCTGTAGCGAATGACTTCAACGACCGCATCAGGAGATGTTCTGCGACAAGAGCTAAGCACATTACCTTGTACAAATTCGATACTGTGTCGTCAGGAGCGGGAGAAAATGCAAGATTGATATATGTGAACTGGGAGGAGTCAGCTCAATGCCAAAGACAAGCCGTCAATCCTAACCAGTGGATCTCCGGCCTTCCAACCCAACTCCTTCCTCAAAAACTGTATGACTGCCTGGAAACGATTGGAGGCAGTAATCTTATAGAAGTTCTGCCTCATGATCGGTGCGTTACCGACTGCCTTGAAGCGAACCACCACTGTATATTGAATTTATCGATATAGACGCGTTCATCTAATACCAATGCTACAGCACTGACCTTTGGATGGATCCTTCTTCTTGTAAGTGTCCAATGATTGGAGAGCTTCGGTCGCACTCTCGGACACCTCACCTGGCGTCCAGGGAAGGGTAGCTTGCCTACCAGAGTCGTCTGGGCTTCCCGAAGCCATTGCGATGTACGCGCAAAGAGAGCTGAACGTTATGGATGTTCAGATGATAAAGGTCCAACTTGAAAGCTCATTGAACGCTTTCCAAGGTGTCCGCAAAAGGCAATTATACAGCAACCGTGTCTTGAACGGCAGTGCCACACTGAACGTCAGGACTCAGAACGATGCCAGATTTTATTTAGACTGGTGACTAGTTTGTATTGGTTGTTCACTAGTTACTACCGAGGCCACCTTCTACAATATGTACTCAACTTATCTCCAGTGGCATTCTCTACATCCATCTACAACGTTGTTTGACGAAATGAGTTCAGCCTCGGTGAATTCCTCCTGTTGACGGGTGTGTTCAGTAAGGTCCCAAAAAGTTGCAGACTAGATAAATGAGAGGAAGAGTCTCTCCCATGGGGTAGGCATTGGCTCCAATAACGCCCAGGTATCCTTGAAAAATGTAGACAAGGGCAAGGACAGCAGCTGAGACGAACTAATCAGTACCTCGCAGAAGATTGATAAATCAACCTGAACTTGAAGACAACAGGTCATGCTTGCAGACCACATGAACTACTTTGCTGTTCAAATTATAATTATAAACTTGACTGAAATGGACACCCCACAGTACCGGATAATGATGAGAGAAGTGCTGTTCGCCGCTGCTTTCCTTCGCGGTCCCGGTGGGTTCATCTTGGTGGAGAACTTGAGAGAACTCCTCGTTTGAATTGTTTATACTGCAGTCATTCCAACATTGAACTTGGAGACTCGACTGTACTCCAGCTAACAGATGAACTCACAGATTCTCGCCACGAACTTCATCGGACACCGTAGGTCTTATACCATCATTGCGGTTGCCGTAACTGAATTTTAAGCACACGAACCTAGTACCGAGACCACCGACCCACAACCACCTCTCTCCCATCTAGACTGCATACATCGACGATGTTCCTCATGGTCTTCACGTCGAAGTCGAGTTTCTGATATGAAAGGTACCGCGTACACGGGTTAGCAGGGTCGAATTTGTCCCACTTTGAGCGAATTCGGTTTCACCGTTTGTGAAAATTCGCTGGAGGCTGGATCCGTACCAGTCGTTCTGCAGTTGCTACGGTGGCTGGCTCGGTGCGAAACCAAACTTATTGTGGACAAGAACATTTATTTGTACGTGTTTATATGCATTGTTTCGTGGCGTTGTTTTGTGATAAGTGGACCTGGTCGGTTTGAAACGTCGTAGCCAGTCACTTCTTTCTTTTAACTACCATCTTATCTCTTGCACAACTTTTCCCAGCGAAATCTTTTCCAACTTGATTGACTTTGATCTTGAAACATGTCAAGCTATCAGATACTTGACTCGTCGCCCATCCGCATTCCTTCTCTTCACGATACAGAAGTTCATTCACGACCCTTAAAACGCTCTGCATCTCTGGCATCGCTTCCTACACCTCCCAGAACACATCACAAGCGATCTCGTTCAAAAGCAGTCTCAGCGACCTCTGGACACGCGTCAGAGGACAGTGGCAGCGCGTCAGAACTTGAGGACGAACTTGGTGGAAGCTACATTACTCGCATCGCTGAAAGGCACAGCAAAAGTGAAGATGAAACTGGCGGGGAAAAGGAGGCCCATGCGTTCATGGGGAGGAAAAGGCGCCGAACCACAAACGTCCTTCCCGCGCATGATGAAGAAGAAGATGATGAGAACTCGTTCTGGACTGGTCGTAGTGGTGGCGTTGCGTCTCACAGGCGTAAAAAATCATCTGCAGTGGAGGATACGGAAGAGGACAAGTCACCTTCGCCTGCACTGTTGAAGTATCGCGTCCGTGAGCCCGTTTCGCCACCTCCCTCCCGCAGAGCACCCCAAGTCCAACCTCGTGCATCGTCAGTGCAGCGCTCGCGTTCGCCCCCGCCTGCACTTTTTCTACCAAAGCCACCGGTGACACCTCCCCGCAAGCTCTTCCTTCGTGCGCCACCATCCCCCTCGAATTCTAAGGCTAAGATAATATGGACTACTCGAGGCTCCTCCGATAACCCTTTCCTCGCTGGCGAGGGCGAAGCAAGCGTATCTAAGGCAAGCGGTTGGGAGAGCAGCGATGATGAACTGCCCATTGGAGAAGCACCCGAGCGTGAAAGCACGCCAACTCCAGCACCACTGTTTGAGGAGAAGCCAACAATAACCTATGTCTTGTGCGTCTTTCTAGTTCTTAAATCATCTGCCTGCTGACCGCCCCATTAGCCGGGGCCAAAAAGCGACCTTCCATAACCCCCAACATCATCTTGCCCCTGAAGTTCTTGAGGCGTCTAAACTGCCGATTGATCATCCAGACTTTGAAGTGGCTGAGGCATGTGCCCCCCGCCGGCTCTTCGCCGACAAGCTCAAGCGCAAGCCTCGTGACCGCAGCCAAGACGTTCCTCCGAACGGCTCCCTTGGTGTCAAACGTGCAAAAGTTGCATATTCAGATGCCAGCGCATCTGAGGGCGAGAAAAGTA
>MU177964.1:127130-144346 GCA_016695465.1 Suillus americanus | reverse complement strand
TGTGGTTAGCAATCGATCTTGCCGTGGGCCATGGGCCATCAGTCTTCTCCAGTACTGACGTTTGGAATTGATGCAGAGGGTTCGACGATCGTGCCGTGTCTGGACAGGAGCATCTCACTAATAACGTTGGCCTTACATCAAAACAGGATCGGGCAGTTGATTGTGGGTTTGTACTAAACGACTAGTCTTCATGTTAGCAAGTTCCCTACGCCACCACCATCAGACTCCCACAACTTCAAGCGCAGTACTCAGTTAACCTTGTCACCACTCAAAAGATTCAGATTCATGATCAATTTGGCCAAGTTACCGTAGGAGAAGAAATGCAAAGAAAACAGGGGCGACAATAAACAAAAAAAAGTGCTTAAGAAGCTCAGTGAGCAAGATCGTAGTTAGCGAAGATGAAAGCAGAGGTATCGAAAGCAATATGCGACAACACGGAATGTAAAATGAAACTGTCAGTGTCACCCGTAAGGTCCAAGACAACTTTCATCATGATGAAATGCAAAATTATGGTATTTTCCCTAAGTTCAACTGTGTCATAAGCAGGAATTACTCGAATCAAAGAAACCATTCCACATACCAAAGTGAGCTTGGGAAGTCTAGGGAAGGAAGTAGAAAATGATGCCAATGTCGTCTATCTTGTCGTCATTATATGGTACAACGGGATGCGAGCGGGCCCGTAGGGTATGTATGAGCATAATATGTGAGGAACGGTGCGGCATGTACAGATGCGAGATCATGAGTGCTCTGCGTCATAGTTTATTGTGCGTCGTGTGGGTCTGTACGCTCGTCTCATTAGTAATAGTCAGGGATGTCAATTAGAATCCATACCGTATGTATCTTGGCAAAGCGAAAGCATCCTGTCATTTCATAAGCATTCCAGCGGAGAAAGAGTGGTCATAAAGTTATATCCAGGTCGTGGCAACAATCCAGATTCGTTCGTCCTAACGTGCGTGGGCATCCGCACCGCCATCTATGATCCAACTTGCATGGGGTGCCTGAGTCACTGTCGCATAAGCATCCTCTTGTTGATCGTCCTCTCGATTTTGTACGCCTGTTCCATTGTCGAAATCTTGAGAATCAATAGTGCAAAATGTCGTGGTACTGTGCATCCGGTTATTGATGAGCTACACGATGAATCATAAGCCATGCAACAACGAGCGAGGAAAGAATGAGGCTAAAGCAAAGTGATACTCACACCTCCAATTGGCCGTGAGTAATCTTCAAAATCTCGTAAGCTTGAATTGCTCCTTCCTTCGACAGGGTCGCGCAGGCGAGGATCAAGAAGTCCGTCAGCCGTAGCAAGGCGTGACTCGTCAGTGGGCGCCGGAGGGGAGCTCGACTGCACTGCAATCCATGGCCACGAAGGTGGCTGCAAGCCATCCTCATGTTCTGTTATGTCAACATGAACATACGGCGAGGGAGGCCGCGGATCTGGATTAGACAGAACGAATCGCGGGGATGTTGATACAGATGTAGGTTCGGGAGTGGCAGGGGAGACAAAGGCCGAGAATGCCTGCGACGTAGTATTTGGCTCATAAGCACCCATCTTCTCAGTAGCTCCCTCGCTCTCAATGTCTCTAGGCAATTCTCTTGAAGAATCTGCCTTAGGGCTCGGCGTATTGCCCCGTCTGAGACGACCAAGGAGAGCTCGTACGCCAAAAGGTCTCTCGTCCACAGAGCCAGATAGAGATGCGGATACAGTAGTGCTGCTTCCTGTGCTCTCCCGCTTCCCTTTCTTCCACCTCGTAACGTGCTTGCTCTTGTAAGTAATCGGAGCTGCACTAATCGCCAGTCCCAGCGCAGGTCCCTGATATGATCCAGTACCAGACGAGGTACTCCCAAGCCCAAACCCATACCCGTGCGAAGACGCACTTCGCAGTGCGCCCTGTGACGAAATACTCCGCAGGACGTCGAACGAAGTAGTCGCACTCAGCATGCCAGAAGACGGTGACGTAGGTGGAAGGTTATAGCTATTCATGCTTCCTTCAGGTGAACCAAACGCTGATCCTAGCCTGACTTTGTTGCCAAAATCGAGATAAGAAGATCCGCTTCCAGCTCTCGTCAAGAGTGGCTCCTCGCTCCCAGTTCTGGTCCTTGTTCCGGTTTCAGTTCTGGTTAGGAAGTGCGTGGAAGAATGAGAGTGATGTGATGCAGCCGAAGGAGCAGGAGCTACACTATAACCCCCAAACCATGCAGAAGCATCAGGCCCAGGCGAACTTCTTCTTCGTGAACCATTAGAGGTATGCGGAATATACGCGGACGGTGGCGGGGGAGCGGAGTATGCAGATGGAGGTGGAGGCGGAGATAAGGGGAAGACATGTAGATCGTCATTGTCCTCTCCTGGAAGTGAATATTGAGGTAAAGTGGGGGATGAAGCATGTGGCATTGCCAATTCTCCTGATACTTCTCCACTCGTGTCTCCTTCAATTTGGGCATTCCTTCCCGCACCCATTCCCGCACTGAGAGCTGCGAGAATCCCAGCGTAACGTTCCTCCATGTCTACTTCAGTGTCAAGTGGGCCGCCAGGCGCCCATGGAGGAATAGCGCTCGCATCACGAGATAGCTTGCGCTGTCGGCGACGAGCACAGAAAAGCCAGAGAACAGCAAAGGCAGTAGCTCCGAGGATGCCGAGGATAAGACCAGCAATAGAACCAGGGGAACGGGAGAGTCTGCGGAGATCCACATCAGCACAATTATAGCAGGTGACCTTATAACAACGCCACAAAGGCGAAGAACCTACCTGTTCCCAGTGGTATCTACTTCTGCGGTACTGAGCACCCCGCTCGTTACCGTCGTCCAAGTGGTGGTAGGATGACCCGACAGGACGGAAGTCAAAATCAGCGTTGATGTCCACGGAGCAGTGGTCAACGTAGTGCTGTATTGGCCGACCTCGGTAGTAGAAATAATCAAGGTGGTGGGAAATGGAGTGCTCGTGCTTCCCGAGATAGACACCGGAGAAGAGCTGAATGTAAAGGCTGTGTCCGATGACGAATATGGATCCGCCGATGAAGAGTTCGTGGAAGTGGAAGTCAGGACTACTGCGGAAGTAGATATTGTCGTTGGTGAAAAAGACGAAGACAATGAGGTAGAGAGAGTAGGGATGGGTGAAATGGTGGAAGATGAAGTAAACCCGGGTGCAGTAGATGTTGAGGATGTCATAGTAGGTGTAGAGGATAATGGCGAGAGTGTATGTGTTAACACGACAGAAGATGAACCGGAGGGCGAACTGTCAGAACTTGGCCTCAAAGAAGACCATAAGGGCGTACTTGAAGTTGACCCAGTACTCGCGCCCGTTGTCCCGGAATTTGCAATAGACGACGAAGAACTGTGAATGAGAAGTTGCATGAACGTGCCCCAGATAGTTTCGGCAGGACCTACCTCAAACTGGACGAGACTGAACTTGACAACGGTTGAGATCCACTGCTGACGGTTGTCGGAGAGGGAGTGAAGGTCTGTAGGAGATAACCATTTCCAGCATTTGATGGATAGATATTTGCCTGAAGTAACGACAGGAACGTGAATAGACAACGGCCATCAAGAATGATACATTCGAAATGGAAGTGTAATGTTGATGATGAAAACACAACAGTAAACAAATAAAAGAGAACATATGTTGAAGAGAGTGGTGAATGTGTTGATTGTCACAAGCACGAGAGAGATGCAACGTGAATGAATGATTCCCATAATGGAAGCGAAAAACGTATGGAGCTAATGTCATTGATCGGACACAGACAATGAAATATCGTACGCACCTGAGAAGCCATTGCACTAGATGTTGTGAATGCTTGTGACGATGTCAGAGACTGAGAACTCCCGAGTACGTCGTTGGTCGGTTGGGAACCAGTACTGCTTGATGTATTCGAGCTCTGGGATGTCAATGATATCGGGAGCAACGGGCCCGCATTGATAGGCCCGCCACTGAATAAATTACTGATGGAGGGCAAAACTGGGTTCGTCGTCGTCGAGTTTGCGGGTGTTCGTTCGATGAGGAATGGAACAGAATTGTAAGACGGATCGAGGACCATATCTAGATTCTCATGTGTATAAATAGTTGGATAGCTGGTGCTCAGAGTAGTAAGCGTTGATGATTTCAGAGAAGGTCAACCAAGAAGGAGAGGTAAAACGTGTGACACGTCTCGTTCGTCGCGAGAAAAAGAGTCTGGAGGAAAGATTTGTACTAGTCGGCAAATTAGAATGAATTGGCGGGGCTAGAATATGACGCTTACGAGAATGGTTCCTCGACGACTACAACTGTTGTAGCAACCGTATATAGTGGTTTATGCACTGGTCGACGCAGCGACGACAGGGTTCGCTGGGTCTAATGGCGGAGTTCAGCCCTGTGGGCTGTAGTATTCTGTGTACAGGAAAGAGGTCGAGATGATGACTCGCAGACCGATTTACAGATATGAGCGCTTGAATGCGATCACTGAGAGCATCGCATCGGGCTTGGAAGCATACTAAGTGACAGTCCCCTTCTACGCCAGAAAGTGAAAGTAATTGCCAACGTCAGTACTTATGCATGATTCAAAACGTTATGCTCAAACCTCTGGTTCCCAGCTATATCCTCCCCATGATTTTGCAACGCACGAAGCTTTGAAGGGCGTAAAACATATAACACACAGAATGACGTCGTAGCACCACAAGGTGCGAGGCCACAGCTCACACAGTTGGGCCGAGGCACTACTAGAAGGCGGTGAGCACGATGCAGCGTGCATCCTTGGACTCCTGCCTTTTTTGGGTTACACGTTTCTGGGGATCCCCCACTGTTCGACCCAAGGGGGTCAACCGGCCACAACCGGTCAAGTTGAAGCCCATTCCTCATGTCGTCCAGCATGTAATACCGTGGCACACATCACGCATCTCGACTCACGTACAGGCTTGCTGTGCTTACCTGCATGTTGAATTAAGCTGTCATCCTCTCATTCACAAGGAACACCTGCGGTGACCTGTCAGTGGTTACTCACCGGGCTTCCGATCTTACCGTGATGTTACGGTCTCTGTTGATATTTTCTCTCACTAATTCCGCATGCCTTCTCGTTTACATATCAATGAAGCTTCCCTGCACGTTTCCCCTGTAACATGATAACTACATCCGTGCCAAAGTCCAGCGCTGTTCGAGAAGACTTCAAGACGACCTGCTTTGGAGGCGTTGCACTGGTAAAATCCAGTGGGTGTCATCTCATGCACACTACTGACCCTTTCTAGTCTTCTTCTCCTAGATGCTAAACCCGCTTCAAAATTTCATAGCAACTATAATCAGATGCAATATGTCTTTGATCCTTCTTGATCGCGTTCGACGTCATTCACCGTATCATTCGGTTCTTATCTTGCCTCATGTTGGAAGAAAGATAATCTCCTCTAGATAATCAGGTCTTTTCGGAACTATATCAGTCCGTATCATGTACTGACCAGGCTCCTATCTGATAGGCCTATTAGGTTCGAGACAAGCCTTATATTACGGACAAGTCGAGTGGCGTAGCCAATGGATAGGCACCGTCAGAAGTACGAGTCACTGTCAGAGCGACTGCCGACTGGTCACGAGTCTAAAGCCAAGGTTGATCGATCTCAAGCGAATTTCACTGGTCCTGGGCCTGAACAACGTTCCAACTTTCGAGTCCCTTTGTGTGCCTGCCAATGTCAGGTATAGCTTCGACGGGTGTAAAGATTATCTCTTGGATCAAATCTATCTATTTATCGATGAAGTTCCGTAATGGACTAGAATTTAAATTTATCAAGCTTGGCACCAACTCGTAGGCCGGATAGTACCCAGGCATGTCGAACAAGAAACTTGAATACGACGCAGCTCCTCCACTGCACGTACAACTACGTAGTATTACTGTTAGGTACTTTTAAAAGCGTTAATATGTAATCGAATCATTGGGCGAATTTCGTATACTGCGTTTACAAAGTGTTACCCGTCATCAGGGCGAGCCGGCTGTTACTCAGCCTATTAATAAACTCGTTGATCAAACGATGACGAAGAGATCTAAACCCCTGAAAGCATTCTTCTTTCAGTGCGCCCAGGCCTAATCCACGCCCTGAAGGGAAGGCGCTTTTGGTGGTAGTGCGGCAGAGTGTAGATTCGACGCGCAGTGGTGCGTTGTTGTGTTGCCGATACTTACATCATATTTAGTTTTCTGACGAGCGACATATATCATGTAACGTCTAATGTGTATTACATAATATTGGTAGACCTCGGATGGCAATGAAAAATCAGTGCGATGCCTCCTTGAAACATGATATCTGAAAAACGAAAAAAAAACTCTAGGCAAAACTACAATAAAAGTAGCAGTATTAATCATAAAAATTCTTCTCAGCCTCGTACCACCCTCTCGTCTCCCCTACCCGTCAGTCTACGTATCTTCTCATCTTTGAGTCATCAGCAATGAAAATATCTACACGGTCATAAACACGCGTATGAGCACTTCATACACATATCTACTTAGATTGCCCCCCCGGCATGAAAAGCCACCATACGCTGATAATCAAACGGATACCTGTGCCGATACCCAGCGTAGCAGCCGAACCAATACTGTCAATCAATACACGGCCGACGAAGCCTCCCAAAAACAGGCTGAAAATTGCCATGACCTTATGATCGCGCGAAATGACGAGTCGTCGGATGTCAAAGAGCTTAGGGTCAGCCATGAGCTCACACCAAGTCGTCGTGAGCACAACTGTGGAGAGATGAAAGATTAGCAGAAGAAATAGAAAGATATTTGAAACACACCTGTAGTAGTGAACTGCGTATTGAGACGCTTCCCCATAATGCCCTGCAAGCCCATACTCGCGCTCATGAACCCTACGCACACAAAGGACAATACACTGGTCCATGCGGGGTTGGCACGTGCATCAGCAACGCTACCTTCATGGCTCTTCCATATCGCAATAGCGGCCACCATCGTAAAGAGGGTTTGAATGAATGTGCCGAGAGCCAGCCACAGCCGTGTCTTACAGCCCAACTTATCGCCGAGGCGGCCGATGGAGGCCCCCAAAATGAACGTGAGTACTGAGCACAGCGCTTGACGGTCCGCGATATGGAATGAGTGATCGTGCTCCCGGTTGAACAGGCGAGCAAGAGCAAGGGCCAGCTATTGTGCAAAATGTTAGTTGGGAAGATCCTCTGAAAATGCGGAAGTACTCGTACTTGTATACTGTTTCCCGTTTGAAACGCGCACCAGACAAATATAGCAGAGAATGTAACCGAGTCACTGAAAAAAAAGACCCAGTGAGATAAGAAGTAGACAAAGAGTACAGTCGACGCACATGAAACCAGTCATAAAGCAATATACAGACAATGGCGCCGCGCACTGCTCTTCATCGACTTCCGCGAACAAATATTTCTTCAACCCCACCACAGCCAAAGTATCATCATCTTCACCGTCGTGTCTGTTCCTGCCTATTGAATGCTGCGAAAACCGGTTCTGGGTGGCAGGTGGAGGCAACGTCGATGATGTCGGGTCCTGAGTAGCGTTCATGTCTATGATTTTCGGATCGTCAAATATACCACCGCCTGGATGGTCGTCGAGCTCAGGATCAGAAATGGAAAAAAGATCGAGGTCGGAAGGAAGGGAGCCCTGGTAAGGTATAAGAGGGATGCCAAGTGATTTCAGGGATGCGGTCCGCCGATGTATCCGACTGAAAGAGCCGAGGCTGAGTTTGTTTTTCACGTACGACCGGGCATGCATCGATACGCTCCTACCAGTGGACATTCAAATCAAATTTCCATGGCACGATTCTAGACATTGTCTCGTTTTTTAACACCTCACTATCGCCGCCCACTGGCATTGTTGTGTAACGAGAGAAGCGAAGTAGGGAACTTTAGAGCGGTTTAATAAAATTTCAATGGCACCGCCACGGATTCCAGTGTACTAAAAGTGCGTAAATAAGTATGTAATAGGTATTTAGATTGGCATGAGGACTCGAGGAGGACTTCCTGACGCAGGTGAGTTTACAGTCATGCAAAGAAAGTTACTGTAGCTGCTCTATTATTGCAGTGATGAAGGATAATTGTTGTTCACTTCGGGAAACCAACATTTTGGGCTGTTCGAAAAAGAATCTGGATTCTGGAGTGGCGACTCTGGAAAGCTCTATGATATGGGGCCTGGGCTACTAGCCAATCTCTTTCAGATCTGACCATGTCTAGACTCGCTTTCAGTAAGTGACAATCTACAGGACTCTGACAAGAGTCAAACTCCTGCAGTATTGTAAGTCGAAGTAATGTTCTCTCTCGGAGTCAGGCTGATACTACTACAAGCCTTATGCAGTGATCGTGACGGTCGTCGATTGGCGTTCTTCGGATAATCCGGTATGGTTATGGCTCGACCGTCGTAAATTCCTCTTGACCTCGAATTGTGCAACTGATATGGTCGAAGGTCATATCTGATGATGAAAGTATGTAGAAAGATTCTTCTTACCAGCTCCATACCGATCAACGAGATGAACTAACCGGATGATCGAATCCAGGTGATTAGATCATTGATGGTTGTTCAACAAGCTCAGAGTCGGCTTTTGGTTGACGATTGTCTGGACCCGAGACTGTTGCCAAACAGCTCGTCGATATCAAGGTTGGTCAGAGCAACAACGAATTATTTAAAGCAAGATTAAGTTCATCCATCGAAATGTTAAAACCCTTATCCTTGTTTTCCAGTGACACCCGTTGCTCGGACAGGTTCGCTTCCGATGACCGAACGGCGCATCCTGGACTACCGGTGAGGTTACGGTATGCACTATATTTATATTTAAGTACCAGATGAACAGTGCGGGCCTGCTTATGCTGACCACATTAATTTTCTTACACCTCTGTCAAATATATCTGTGATATCCAACTATTCACCGGCGGTTCCGACTTGACACGACACCTCCACCTCCGCCAGCCTGAGCGGCACCTGCTCTCATCTCGTCCTCATCGAGGCCGGCTTCGGCTAGGATCCTCTCTACTTCTTCGAGGATAGGTTTGTACTCCGCTAACGAGGCAACAGAATGAATGGTCAGCGACACGCATGGACCATGCTGACCAAACGCGAAAAGACGCACCATATCGCTCTTCTGCAAAGCTGAAGCCATCCCTCCTGAGTTGTTTGCCCCGATTATCGCTTACGCCGTGGGCTTTTTGGGTCCAATATTCGCCTTCATGATGATCAGCGCTGAAGCGAGACTGAGGTAAAGTGAAGCTTACGACTTCGAGCATAAAACAGTGCTAGTGTTTCTCCCGGTTCTGGTGTGCTAATCACATCCTCCGCAGAGCGCACCGTGTCTTTGGATACACCCATGAACGCCGTCGCTTGCGCACGTACCTCGTTGTGCTTGATGCTCCATTAATTTTCACTGCACCACACAACAAAATCATGTCTGCACTCACCCGCATATCAACGGACTCGTCAGCTTCTTCGTCATCGTGAATATGATCAAGCCTTTTAAGGTTGAGCCCTGCATCATCTTCCCCTACCTGCGTCTCGTTATCACTATCGCCATCCTCGTCGCTCTCTATACCTTCGTCATCCTCATCACTGCTGCTCTCGTCGCCCTCTGCTGGAATAACAATGCCGCTATGCTTGAGGCACGTGTACCGTTCGAGCTTGTCGAGCTGGATAGCATAGAAATCGTCGAGTGTGTATTCCCTTGACCCACGCTCAAAGATGCCGCCATAGCTGATATGGGGGAAGGACAATTCAGGCAGTACACAATGGTCATAACTGAGATCCACGTACATGTATAGTGTATTCTTCAGCACAGCCAGCATAGCGTTATACCGTGGTATTGGGGCAGTCAGTATTGGGTCATCAGGATCAAATTCAGGGTTCTGCTAGTCTCGTCTCAATATTTCACACCGCCTGCATGAGTGGAATCAGACCTCGGTGTTCTTAACCTCTTGAGTTTTGACTGCATTGTCATTTCCGTCCGAAACTTCAGGTTCTTCCTGCTGAGTAGCTGTAGCCTTTCGCTTTCCGCCTCTCCCGGCTTTTTTTGGCTTCTTGAGTATCATTGATTGCCAACGACCATTGCCAACGAGTTGGTATCCGTAGCTACGCAAGATTCGGTCAGTCTGCAGTTCCACGATCAATATAACCGCAAGCCAAGATAACATCCCACGAGATGACACTGTATGAAACCATGCAAAGAACAACCCGCAGATTGACTCAGGCTCCTTCCGATGACTTACAGATCGTTCCAAAATACACTCTCGAGACTCTCTTCATCCCTGTCATCGTCTGTCACGCCGCCAAACATGACGCCCATACCCTTGGCTGACCACAGCGCCATTGTGCAGCCGCTCCGGATGTGTGGCGCGAAGGATGGTTTCTTTCGCCTTTCCCATTTTGAACCCAGCGAATCCGAGGAGACTGCGGAGGATGATGGAGATTGGGAAGTGTCGAGGGACATGCTGTGTACGAGCTGGAGTGGGATTGAAAGCAGGAGACCGCAAAATCCTACCGGAGGAACCAGGTATCGTCGAGCATTATGCCAATAGGACGTTTACCCTTGCTGTATTCTTTACAATAACCTCCTGCATGCGTCATAAAGAAGTGGTGTCTGATGACGAAGTTGCATACATACCATGTAAAACAATACCTTCTGGTGTAGAGAGAAATGAGAAACCGCTTCTTGCGCTGCGTAGTAATTGATGTATGAGTAGGTGCAATTCACAGAAGTACACAGGGAACAACGCACGACGGTTTCCTATCAATATCCTTGAATTCGATTTGTCGCCATTTATACTCTTGAGTATCAAATACCCAGGTATCGTTTAGATATTGGGCTTGATTTTTTATATGCATTAGTGCAACATGAACAAGCGGCATCCCATGCTGGAAACATACTGCGATACCCTGGATCATAAAAACCGCCAAAGAGAACTATGTAGTGTTTCCACATTGCCATCCTATACCATGCTAAGAATCAGAAGAGACACAAAAGCATTCTTTACGCACCGATGTCCTGACCTCGCAGTGGGTCTGATCTTAGTATCCAGACGATCCCACGAATGAGTGCTGATATCAAAGCACCAGAAATCCCTGTAGTGATGGAACGTGTTCTGATGCAATGAGCTAAACTCGCCACCGAACAAGAAGAGCTTTCCTCCTCCAGCTGCCGAAGCGACCACGGCATGTGCGCTGCGAGGCCCAGGGCACGTAGAGCTCACGAACTTGCGCCACTCATCCTTGTCAGGGTTGTAGCGGTAGACGTCGTTGTAAAAGTAGGCCTTGCCGTCATCGCTAAAGAATTCACCTCCGATGCACCACAAGCAGTGGTTCCCGCTTGGGCACGGTGTCAGAGTCGCATTCGCGCGCCGGGAAGGTGGGCCTTCGACTAGTTCCTCTGTGACCTTATGCGCATCTTCCCATTCTCGGTTCATCTACTAGCAGGCACCGTTGGGTCAGCTCGATCTCGGACGCATGTGATGAAAATCACCTTGTCGAGGATGGCCTCCAAATCTTCATCCTCTGGAGATGCATCAGTCGTCTTTTTGCTCTTCTTCTTTTCTTTCTTAGAAGTCTTGGCTTCTGCTTTTTGCTTTTTCGCTGCTTTTGCAGCTGCTTTACTTGTATTCTTCTTCTCGTTGCCCATTGATCGATATCGATGATCAGATTCTGGCCAAGACCGTCAAGCAGTTACAACTGTTGCACAGCCACCTCTTAATGTCACGCTTCCCAAGTGTATCCAGATTCCACCAGGCACCTCTGAAATCGCACTCCTCAACTTTTCTAACCAAGCTGCAATGCTGCCTCTCCCCTCGTATCCCAATTATAGGCGATTGCCCTTTATGACACCGGTGACTGAGGCTCGCCGTGGCTCCACCCAGTCTTCCAACAGCAGCGACCATAAAGACCATAAGTCGAGCACGGATTCAGCGTCCTTACCTTTGTACGAAAAAGGGGATAAATTCAGGCTAATGTTGATTGGAAATTGCACATCTGAGAAGGCAGCGATTCTGAACGAGGTGAGCGTCCCGTCCAAGATTCCGTCGAGATCGATTGATGTACGGAATACTACGTCTCAGTTATCGGGAGATCGAGAATCTCTTGATCCTCCTCCCACAGCAGAAGTTTCGGTTCTTAATCCAAGTACGTGAGATAGAAGGCGCTGGTGGCGGCGTCTCACCAAGATTCCACCCCAGCCGGTGTAGAACACTACTTGCACAATATCGACACAATGTTTGAGAATAACTCCTTGCTTGAGATCAGCAACTGGGAGGGCTCAGGGGTAGATAGCGAACATGAATCCAGCGCAATTCAGGCTTTCATAGCGAATCGCCTTGTGCATGCGATATGGTACATTGCTTCATCACTCATGCGCACAAGCTGAAAATTGCCGATCACCATAGGTACTGTGTGCCCTCTAATCTCGCGCAAGCCGAGAAGTTCCTCTCGGTGCCCCATCAAGGTAAGCACACTCAAATCTTGCGAGGAAGGCACAAAATAATTACGACGTGCAGTTCCCGTTATAGCTGTTTTCACAGATCTTGACCGATTGATGGACGAGATACTATCTACGATGTGCACGGATGTCAGTAAGACTTACGACCCGAGCTCGCCACAGAATCAGCTTCCTGTGAGCTTCATAGATGCAGCCAGAGAATCTGTTGGACAGCAATTCGAAGCGAGGTATAAAACTGTCTTGATGCAAACACCTAACCCTCCTGATGCGGTTGTCGCAATACCCAACTGTAAGCGGCGTCTATTGAGCTCTGTCTTCAGAATTAAACATGGTCACATCAGCCCGCAAGTCTGCTCAAGGGCGCAATTACCTTGCGGACTTGGTTCAGGCAACGACGACTTCGCTCAGAAGTGGCGATGAACTTATCAGGGGTCCTTCTGGTCATCGTTTAGAAGCCCTATTTGTTGCAGCTCAGAGGGCAGATGTCGACCCCAAGTACCAACTGTCGTTTTTGTGAGTAAATTGCGAATCTCGTTTGACTTGCGCACAGTCCTGATGCTTCTTGAGGTATGGACTTCCGGGTCAGTCTTCAAGGCTGCTCCAGCATTCACCATTTTGATTTTCTGTCAAAGATACAATCTCCCAGAGAGAACTTGAGGTCCCGCGTCTTCCTTTTCGACGGAGGCTCATTCAAATTTGGGGTACGTCTTTTACTGCGACAGAAGTACGTAATTCTCTCATGTCCCGACTCTACACCAACCTTGTGTATATGTCTGTGCCTCCTTAGATCTTATCTATGTTCAAAAAATATGTTGAGAATGATCGGCGAACCATTGGTAATAGTGCTATCGGCTCCATTTCTCGTCCAGGACTCGTAGCTATGTCCGTCTTGGAGCTCAAAGGATGTAGATGTGCGCAATTAGTAGCTGGTATGACCCGTTTTGTCTCCAGTGTCCTATCGCTCACCGTGCATTCAAGATCTAACTTTCATCATGGCGCAGATTTTCTTACTGAAAATCCAAAAGGCTTATGTCATGGAAGCTCTCATCAAAGAGTACACAGGCTCGGATGCGTTTAGATCCATACAGGAGGGTGTAATCAAAATATACCGGTCTTCTCGTAGGAATCGGCAAAGCTTGAGCGATGGGACACGGATTGTCATGCCGCAAATCCAACGCCAGCTGGAAGACCTTGTGAGGCGTGTCTCCTCCAATGCGGCGGAACGGTTTAGGCTGTTGATCATTGGGAAGCCCGGTGATGCCAAGACTACGATCCTCCACAAGGTAGGGTCTACCGAGCTGCCTCATGTATATATGTGAGTAACAGGTTTATACCTAGGTTTCAGGCGAAGGAAGTGTAAGTGTCGTGCTTTGTAGCCTTTGTCTTACGAATTAAATTATCGCTTCATTCTCCAATTAAGCACTGTCCCTAAAATCGTGCAGTACCTTCCGCACCTTCAAATTGTAGGTAAATATAACGGTTGCACTGATAGTCAAACGAATACCCCATTTTTGCGGAAACAACTTCCAGTGATAACGCCTTTCTAGTGGTTCATGACGCGGACGAGCCGGAGAGTCAAAAGGAACTTTGTGTTATCACACAATTTATGGCGTCTCGAAGTAGAGCAGAAGACCTAAAGAAGCAGCTGCATGCAATATGGTAAAATACTTGACATTACAAGGAGCCGCGAACCTGATGATCGATTGTCATTATAGGTACATACTGGAGCTCTCAGGGAAAACCAAAATTACTGAGCTGCCATTCTTCGCTGTGCGACACGAAGGCATGTTCACGTTGGTCAGATAAATGTGTATTTTATTGAGTGAATGTGGGTGGTGCTGCAGTGCCGGTGGTGGCAATCATCTGTCTACCCTTTGAAATGATTCCGGAGGACGCCCTGCGAATTAAATCTGCGCACGCTGCTGCATTGAAGCAGACTGCGTACCCTCCTGAAGCCCTCGTGATGGTGATCGAGCGTACGTGTAGATTGCTGATGTTTCCTAAACTTCTACATAATTGAAAATCCAAGATAGCGCGGAAATCCACACCGAAGGATAGTCAGTTGACTGAATTGATCCAAGCAACTATTGAATTGCTTAGAGTTGGTGATAAAATCCCGAGAGATGATCCACGCCGTCAGTTGGAAAACCTTTTCGTTGCCGCTCAAATGGCAGATGTTCGACCTAAACGACACCTGTCGTTATCGTATGTGTTCGTGGTTACACAGTGGTACGCCCGGCTAACGGTCATTGTTATTTAGGTATGGTCTCCCAGGTCGGTGGTTCCGCCTCAATTTTGACTATATAGGTGCTCATTTATCCGCAGCTGTGATCTTGGAGAACGAAGCAGAATTCCCTCCAACATTGTCACAGAAACTGAGGGTCATTCAGATTTGGGACATCCCTTGGCCGGTGGAGACGGTTCGTAGCTACTATTCGACAAGGCTGTATTTTAGAATACTAACTTCCGCCAAAATGTCTCACGATGCTCTGGTTCAGATTCTATCGCTGTTCAAGCTACACGTTGAAGAATCCCCGCTAACAAGTGCCATCGGCTTACCCGAAAGTCGGCACCTGAAACCCATAAAATGGCAGGCTGCGCGATGTGCACAGCTAGTTGCAGGTACCATCACTTGGCACCGCACCGGTCTGTTTGAATGGTATACTGAAATTTCCCTCCCTTATAGGTCTAGCACTGGTCATGGAGTATATTTTCCTGTCCAAGATCAAAGACAGTAGTCTTCTCGAGGACTTTCTCGAAGGATTTACTGGTTCTCCATCTTTTGCCTTCATTCAGAATGAAACCATCAACATCAGCTGGAATAAATCACGTGCACAAACTCATAGAGTGAAGGCAACAGGCCCAAAAATCTTCATGGACCTCGTTGTCCCCCAGCTGACAGAAATCCATCAGGAAATTCACACATTCCTTATTTTGCCCTTAAACAGACTTATTCACACTTAACCACCTTGTTGAAAGTGGATCTACTTGTCCGAAATTTCAACTTGAATGTATTAAGAAAAAAAATGTTGAGATGTATTAATGGACATGTTTTATTGTGTTTCACATTAAAAAATACAAGATATGCCAGGTGAATGATGTGAGAGAGAGAAAACAAGTTTTGAGATAGGTGAGATAAGCTGATTAAGGACGTTAAGGAATGTGTGAATTTACTGATGTCATAGACAGAAGTATATCCATGGAAAGAGAAAGATTCTGGATGTTGTGCATTGGTAGGCCTGGATCTGGAAAGGACGTCATCCTTAGCAAGGTGAGAATCGTGTCTGGGCATGGACAACACTTCCTAATTGCCTACATAATATAGATATGTGGTCAGGAAATAACTCTTGATCGTTCAGAGTGCAAGGTTGGACCCGTGGACCCGCAAGGTGATATTGCAGTTGTCAGGACTATAAGGCAAATTATTCACTGTGCAATGACAGAAAATGGAACATCCTTGCAGATACCGAGCACGAGCATTGGTGAGGAGATCACATTCACTGGCAATGGGCGGCTGAGATTGATACTTTTTACTTAGCTTTACTTACCCCTTACTTTCCCTTGTTTATGTTCGCATTTTTACTGCTTACATAATCATCAAATCTTCGCCCTACACTTCCACCATTAGCTAGACTTTCAGTTATATTTCTGGTAGCTCTCCTTCTAGGATTCAGTAGCTTCCCCAGATTTGCAGCTTATTAGTTTTAGTAGTAGCTTAATAGCTCACTATAAAGCTCCTGATACACAGTTTTTGCTTCTTGGCCTGGAGTGACATTTTCATATCCTCTCTCTCTCTCTCTCTCTCTCTCTCTCTCTCTCTCTTACACATATTCTCACTCTCTCTCTTGAGCTTTGGCCTAGTCAGTTGTCCTTTGGGCTCATACTGCCCCCTGCACTCTGCTGTCTCTTAGTGTTGCCGCGGTTCCGGCTTCTGACCGGCTTTAGCCGTGGGCGGAGCTGCAATTAGCCAAGCCGTGTATTTAGTTATAGCTTACATAATTCATGGCCTGACCCAGTTAATGAATCCGCATTTACAGTCTCCGAGCTGGCTTCAACTCCCAGATTTAAAATTAGAATATTATATATATGTATATATTTGTGTTTAATTATATACATGTCAATTCTAAAAGTAGAACAACGCCATTGATCTCCTACACTTGATCGTACCAACTACACAAACATACATACTTCTACGATTAACGGATAAATGGGGCCCCAAAATGATGTGAGTGATTGCATTAACGTTCGATCTAAATCTAAAACAAACATTAGCAATACTGCAGCCTCACTCGAGCAAGAAAATTAGATCAAGCATTGCGGGATGCTGATATGGCATCGTGAAGCCACACATTGCGAAGAGTAGTTGAGAGAGGTGATCCAGGGCAAGAAGTCGTCGAAAGAGTCATTCAGGTGCCGCAGAGATCGAAGTTGCGACGCTGGTTGTTGAAAGTATTGGGTCGCAGGGTGCGGGAGTAGGGCGCTGGATTAGCGCCTTCCAAGGAACTTAGCACTGTCCTCTGTACGCTTGCGCTTTTTACGACTGTTCGAATCCGGATCTTCGTGGCTTTCAGCCTAACCGTTGACACTGCCATTTGTTTGAGCGGGACGTGGTTCTGTCACAGCTGCAGCTTCTGCTGCCGTCGTCAAGGATCTCTTTTAAGCTTTCGTCAAACGCCGTGTCGCAACTGTTCATCGTGTGTTCATCGTGTTCCTTCGTTTGGGTGGTTTGAAAAGGTGTGTTGGAGAGTGTGATCGTGAAAGATGCGAAGTGGTACGGTGTGAGTTGGCAGATGATCGGCGAGGTTTTTTGGCTAATCTCCTGTGGAAATGAAACC
>MU177964.1:44003-110244 GCA_016695465.1 Suillus americanus | reverse complement strand
GAAGTCCGGAGTCAAGTTAATTACCATAAGGAGATAGACGCTGATTTAAGGTTTGGCTTTGGATATGAAGTATAGGACGGATCCGGAGGTCTGGAGAAGTGTGGATATCGGATTGGGTGTCTGGCTATCAGATGAGCAGATCTGGAGATCTAAGTGAAGGTGGACTAGGATATGAATCAAGGATATAGTCTGGTATCTTAGACGAGGTAAAGTTCTGGATGGAATGAGCTTGGATCCGACTGGACCAAAGGTGGATGAAGCAGGCTTAGCTGCAGAGGTCCGGAGGTATGGATATATGGATGTACGATAGTGTACAGATCCAAACTGATAGTGTACTGGAGGTCTAGAGGCATGGACTAGGAGTATGGAGGTATGGATAAGGCTAAGGAGGTCCAGATGAGCGTCCGGAAGGCGTGGGAATATCATTGGACGTGGTCTGGAATATGGTATATGACAGGCGCCCGAGTTGGCGGTTTATAATACTTGTCAAACTATAAATGCATATTCAGGAAAGATAATGAGCAGTCGGGACTGTTATTACTTACCAAAGCCTCAAGGTGAGCCCTCCCGCCCGCAACGTCTTGAGTGTCTCATTGATCTTCAACATAGGCAAGCTTGTAGTTGGGGTCGAGAACTATAAATGTAATGAGTGCATGCAATGTAGAAAATAATATTAATGCTCACCAAGACAAATGAAATATACATCAGAGTCATTCATTTTCTTGTAGGACTTGTCAATGTCCTTGAGTCCATGCTTGATTGCATCTGCGACCAGCGCATACTGTGGATCATTTGCCATCGCTTGCCACCAGTCAGCAAGGCATTCCAATGTAGGGATTGTTTGCGATGCAGTTGGGTGTTTTGTGGATGAGAAGGATTGTTGGGCAGTCGCTGGTTCCTTCAGGCCTTGATGAACGAGTGCGAGGTGTTTCCAATCGTTTCAATTGAGCTTGAAATCGTCATAAGACTTGTTGCGAAGATTTGGCACTTCTTTACTTTCATCAGCAAGGTTTGTGAAGCAGTTCACAGCCTGTTCAATTATAAACATCAGACTGATGAACAATGACAAAAAAATGGCTTACCCGACGTAACACTAGCATGCGGTCAAGACATTTATATAAAGAAGCCCAACGAGTCCTGATCCACAGCAATAACTCGAGCTCAGGGATGTTCTCTTCTTTGCAGGCTGTCATATACCAATAATCTAGGAACGGATCCAGAACATCTGGTCCACAGATCCGATCCAGATCCATCATCTGTATCTGTCGTCCGGTCCACAGATCCGCTTTGATTCTTATTTCATCTCCTGTTCATATAACCTTAATACAGCGTCTATCTCCTTTTGGTAATTCTTGTACTACCGGTACTCCAGTTATCTATCTTCCGTTTGTCTTACTGATCTGTTACTCATTCTTCATATCTGTTTCATGCTTTGTGATCAATCCTCCTTACCAATAGACTTTCCACATGCTTCGTACATAGCCTTTACTTTGCTGATTGATCATTCCATTAGATACCTACAGTATATAAACTCATGTATAACTCTGTCGAACCTTAGTTCGAATATCATCTTAGTTTGCACTCATTCCGTTCACCTTCTGTTATCCGTCCGGACTTGAGTTTGCGCTCTTGTCTACTCTGAGACTTAGGATTGATTCCTATAGTCTATCCATATCCGCCTCTGTCCTTGGACAGTCATATCCGCTAGTTTCTAGTTCGGACTTCATCCAGATTAGCCGTTACTCTATACATCCGATATCCGTAGACCTTAACGGATCCGGTACGATACTTGTCCACCCCATAAATGTGATACTCTAGTATTCAGAAATAAGGGACAATACTCGGGAAAGGGGCACAGCGCACGAGCTGAGGCCAAAGTCCTTCGGATCCGATACCCTTGAGTATGCTACTTAACACAGGCCTTCTTGAAGAAGGCATGAGCTTGAGGTGATTTTCGAATCTAACAGTACCAATCAGTGAGAGCATAGAATAATAATGCAGCACATACCTGGTCAATGAGTGCGAGGGCTTTACCAAGTGAATCACCAGTGTTGAACACGTCATCTTTCTCATGATCACTGTTAACTTCCATGGCTGCAAGCTCCTTATTCAAAACATTGAGATCATCATCATTCCCCATATCGAGTGCATGACGGATCTTCTTCATAAGCTTGGCTTGAGGAGTAGATGCAACCACGTCTACAAGGTGTCATGCGGCAAGGTTCAGAATGTGTTCCTGGCATCTGATGCAGCGAGTGGCAGGTATCCAATGGACTCCCTCTGGATCAATCTCATGAGCAACTTCCTTCATTGCAGTATCATTGTTGCTCACATTATCGGATGTCATCCACCCAAGCTATGTGAATCATTAGCTTTGCTGCGGGATAGTAGGCCAGACCTTACCTTTTCTCGGAGGCCATATGTGTCAATTGAGTTGATAAGTATACGCGCAATATTTTGCCCACTGTGATTGCCAATGATGTATTCAAAACTAAGCTGCTCACGACGTAACTCCCACTGCTGGGGTTTATCATCTGGGTTCCAAATATAGTGACTGGTGACAGAGAAAAATGTGTCCCCAATGATTGAGGTCCAGGAGTCGAACATCATCGAGACTTTACTATCGATCTTTGAAAGACATTCACATATCACATTGACTATGGCTTCCATGTGTGCCTTGATCGTCTCAGTGAGCTTTGTGCGGTGAGGGATGTCATGTTCAGTAAGGCCAGAGCGAACATAGTGAAGTAGGTTACGGAAAGCTGGTTTATCAACCAGCTGCAGCACCTTGTCTTTGGTCACAATGAACTCCATTATGTAGTCTAGGAGCCCTGCCTTGGTGAATGTAGGTGGTTTGGTGACAAGTATGGTATCAAGGGTAGATTGCCTTGAAATGTCAATGATTCAGTGTCACATTATACAAAAGATTAGTTAAAGCTCACAGGACCTGATCCTCATCAGCTGGAATAGCGCAAGGGTGCATTGTAATTCCTGCAGCTTGGCAGCGAGCCTTGTAGAGTTGAAAATGGTTTTTTTCCTAATAGATATGTGTTAGGATCAAAAGTCAAGAGATGTGAGAGGACATGAACATACCGACTAATGTGAGTGCGGAGCGTAGATATTCCTCCTCGAAATATGTGCCTGCTCTCAGGTTTACCAGCATCCCTGCCAAGTGTCAGTGCAAGAACGGTGCATACAGTGCTAACTACATACTTGCAAGGGTTGCATAGCCAGTGTGTTTCATGGCGAGTGAAGGTGGTGCGAATGTCAGCAGTACATTCACTCTTGGTCAAAGTCGCTTGAACAGCCTTGGGTTCAGCACCGTCCTCAGGTTCAGTGTCATCCTTGGGTTCAGCTTCATCTTCGGTGTCGGCCTGGTCAGCACCAGACTCCAAAGGGTCAGTGTCGTTACCAGTGTCACTGTCATCAAGGCTATCATCAGCCAAGGGAGATGATACAACCTTTTTCCAAGCCAGTTGAAGTTCAGTGGTGCCAGACAATGCATGTTTTCGGCTCATTGAGCCTGTTGAAGAATAGACATTTTTGGCATCGCGGAGGCGAGCAGACGGCTTAGATGTGCGAACAGATCGTTGAGAACCAGCCATAACTGGTGCTGGTTTGCACCCAGCCTGCAATAATGCGGAGAAGGCATCTTTAGGAGGATGAGCCTGAGGATTAGATGACGACGGTTGGGCAGAGGATGTAGGAACAATAGGGTTGGGATCATCGGGATCGTGGTAGAATACAATGTCCTTGGCATCCTTGAGCGAACCATCAGCATTGAGGGCACATGCATCATTGGACATTGCAGGAATGGAAAATACTCACCAGGTGGGGCGTGATCCTTTTATGTTTGAACAACCCGTACAGCCAGCTGTCTCCAAAGCCCGTATTGGACGATGCTAACAATATATCAATTAGTTTATTGAGTTTTATGAGATGGCAGATTTGTACCTTTATCTAACAGCTGGGGGTGCAAAATGCGAGCCTCTGGACAGAAATCAAAACCAGTGAAAATCTCGAGGATCCGGAAGGAAGTTGAAATGGAGCCTGCATTAGAGGATACTAACAAATATATCAATATGATATATCAATTAGTTTATTGACTTTATGAGATGGCTGATGTGTACCTTTATCTAACAGCCAGGGGGGCAAAATGCGAGCCTCTGGATAGGAATCAAAGCCAGTTAAATTCTTGAGGATCTCGAAGGCCAGAGTGACCATGAGGGCAGAAGTTGAAGTAGAACGCCTCACCAATATCACAAGGAATCAATGAAGCATTGGTTCGGGGTTCAAAACAGTTCAGGATGTTGAGTTTTCTGCAAGTCTCAGACATGTCCGTCAAAGTACGACCAACTCAGGTGTACAGGGAACCCGTAGATAACATGTACTGTACTCAAATTGTAGACTACTCTTATATACTGTAAATTAATATTAATGCTTTTGGTCGGGTTTCTACATAGCCAAAATCTTACAAAGTGCGCAGCACACTTTGTCAGTCTTGAGCTCCGAGTTGCTGGTACTCTCTGAATCCAATGCACCCCCTGGAGCGAAGAGACTGAGCCATCTCCTTAAAGAAAAATTAAAAAGCAAAATCTTCTGCTGCTGTTGCAGCCCTTTCTCCTGCGCCTCCTGGTGCGCCTTTCCCACGAAGCGGTGTGGCTGTATAGAACGCCCGAATATGTCCATTCTTCCCACACCGGTAACAAGTCTGGCTTTTTCCATTATTCCCAGGCTGATATCCAGCCAGTGCTGTTTGCATCCTCTTGGTAGTGGCTGTGCTTCCACGCTGAGTGTCTTCATTAAGTAGTCGGTCGATGATGCGGTCGAATGTAAGGTCCACAGTAGCAGTTGAGTTGAGTGAAATAATAAATGAATCATATGACTTATCAAGTCCGGTTGTGATTGTGAGAACGCGGTCTTCATCGTCCACAGTAACTCCAATATCTTCTAAATCCAGTGCCATTCCCTTGACACGACTAATCCAGGATGACATAGATTCCGCCACCTCCTTTGTCGCTGTCAATAACTTCCGCTGTAAGGCCATCCTAGTTCCTGGACCGCATGCACAGTGGACCCGAGCAAGTGTTTCCCAAATAAGCTTGGGGCTATGATCATGTGTGTGTGCTAGCTGGTCTCGCTCTACACGGAGAATGATTTCCGCGTGTGCCTCCGCCATCTTCTTCCGCTTAGTCAGCCATTTCTGTAATTCTGCCTTCACCTCATCATCTGTTTTCCCATTTACATCTATTTCCACAAAAACTTGATCCCACAGTCCTTTCCTGATCAATTCCACCTCCATGCGAATGGACCATTCCCCATAATTGTCATTGCTGAGGAGCGGGAAATGAGTCACATGACCCGAGTCGTTGACCCTAGTGGTGATGCCAAGATTGTGAGGTGATATGAGTGAGAAAAGCCCAAGATAAGAGAATAAGTCTGGATTTGGTAATGAGTCCGAGACTTCTGCCTTCTGCCAGCGGTATTTTCGCCAATAGCCCCAAAATAGTCTTGGAGGCTCTGCCGGGTTATGAGACGCATTATGTTGAGTTTTCCACAAGTCTCAGACACGTCCGTTGAAGTACGACCAACTCAGGTGTACAGGGAACCCATAGATAACGTGTACTGTACTTGAATTGTAGACTACTCTTATATACTGTAAATTAATATTAATGCTTTTGGTCGGGTTTCTACATAGCCAAAATCTTACAAAGCGTGCAGCGCGCTTTGTCAGTCTCGAGCTCCGAGTTGCCAGTACTCTCTGAATCCAACACAGGAAGGTGCCAAACCCATGTTGGAATGGTTCAGGAAACTGCGGACTGTGAACATTGTTCCGGTTCAGTCCGTCAAAAATGTGGAACCAAGGACCAAACTATCGATGAACCTGACCATTGGTTAGGTTTGAACCATGGTTCAGGACCAGACCATGGCAGCACTAGTCACTGTCTGCTCTCATTTGCTTGGTCTTGTCGCACACTCCTTACTGTTCTTGCCTGCTCTCGTTTGCTCTCATTTTCTCACTCTTGTTTTCTTGCTCTCGCCTGCTCTCCCTTTCTCGCTCTTGTCTGATCTCCTTTTCTCATTTTCTTCTGCCCTTGTTTGCTTGTCTGCTCTCATTTGCTTGTTCTCATCGCTCACTCCTTACCGTTCTTGTCTGCTCTCGTTTTCTCACTCGTTTTCTTGCTCTCACCTGCTCTCCTTTTCTCGCTCTTGTCTGCTCTCCTTTTCTCATTCTCTTCTGCCCTTGTTTGCTTGTTCTCTTCGGCTCTTGTTTGTTCTCGTCCATCTCTTGCACAGCTATATTATAGCAGCGCTCGTGCTGATGTAAATATTGACTGACACAATCCTCTGTATTTGTTTTACTCACATGCACTGTACTATTAGCCCCACTCAATTCCATTTTATTTTGCCCATTTTATTTTCTACAAGCAATTTACAAGTGACAGGCTGTGTGAACTTGAGAGAAATAAAATGCGTTGTAATTGAGGTTGAGCATTTTATTTTATTTTTGATGGCACAGCAGCACTCGCTGAGATTAGAATATGCCGAGGTGGCACATCAAATGATGCAGCCCGAAGGCTTGAAGTCCAACACTGACAGTCATGGACAATGTATTCCAGTGGACGTTCCTCACCAAAAACACATACCCACAAGTACCGGATGTATTCAAGCAAGCACCTACTATGCACAACAGACATGTACAGCTTCCCCCTGACCTGATGCCCTTGTCCTTCAATCAGTATGACACCGGGAATCTCATCCAGCATGCCAACACTCACCAGATTCCCTGCCCCAGCACACCTGCTCACCAACCTCATTTCTACATTGATCTAGCCTCTGGTCTTCGTCGGTCCCCTCGAAAAACACGCCCGGATGGCTATGAAATCATTCCGTTGCAAATTCAAACCACACTGAGCCACCAACCTCATTGGGACTTTCCTGCAGCTGAGAGCACTGCACTGACACCTGTGAGGGGATTCTCTGCACATTCTATTAGTTGTTAGTTAGTTGTTGAAAATGTAGAACACATAAGTGAAAATTTTCGTTACCGAAACCAGGCTTTGAACTGCCTTTGGCTAGCCTGTCCAAGTAGAATATCAAAGAAGTCCTTAGACTTTGGTTGGTTGTATTCTCCACGCATGCCGTATTTCTTGCTTCGCGATTTCCATCTATAGTCTGCTGCGAGGCCTGCAAGAGCAAGGCCAAGAAGTTCATTGTCGTCATCTTCTGCTGTGGCAAGTTGTGCAATGGCGAGGACCTCAAGCTGTTTAGCTGTAGACTGATAGTGCTTCAGTGGCCGGCGTCCGAGATGTCGTAAACGCGCCATGACGCGTGACCGGTTGACCTATGACGATTATTCCTGGAGATTTCAAGTAGCATTCCCCGCACTTGCATTGTTGAAACTCCGCGATGACAAGTGTTGAACAAACACAAATATATCATTTTATTTTTTACTCACTTGCTTGTTCACACAGCAATATATCCTTGTTCACGAAAAAATAAAATGGGCGAAATAAAATGGAATTGAGTGGGGCTATTAGAATACCCCATTTTAATGATCATTAATTTGTTCTTGTACTCCATAAGTGTGAAAAGTCTACATTACAGTGTATGTCACTCAAAAGCAGCAACTACCGACATCAAAACTTGTAATTCTATCTACACCTTCAGAAATACCTCGTTCGTCTTAAAAACCTAACAAATGTGCTATGTTAGAGTAGTATAGTAAGTCTATCAGAATATTTTTTCAAAAACTTAAGTTTCAAAATTTTCGCTAGCCAAAAGTGAATTTCGAGCGGAGCGTGTCGGAGTTTCCTATTTGGGTATGCGGCATCTGACGGCCGACTCCGCGATTAGTCGACGAGAACACCCAAGTTCATCATCAATGTAGGACCGCACCGACGATGCGACTTATATTTCTTCACGGCAAATTCAGCTTGACGCGCATTAAGACCTTTCCTGGGATACTGTGAGAAGGAACTATGAAGCTGGTTGAGTTACACTGGCTTCGTGTCCCCTGAAAACACATCCTGATCAAATTTTCGATGTATATCAGTGCACTGATTGATATTACTCACTGAACTCATAATGTTCGCCCAGAATTTTTGAGCAGATACTGCTGCCCTCCGTGCACACCCCTCTGCATAATCCACTGTCTCTTCAGCCTCGACCACAATCTCCATAGCTGCTTCATCATCCGACTCGCTTTCATTATCTGATACCTCTCCTATATTGCCGTCTATGAGACTGAATGACAATGCTCCATTAAAGTCGGACTCGGAGTCTGCTTCACTTTCGGCATCTGAGGCAGGCACATAATCTGGGTCCAGAAAGACTTCAAAAACATCTTCTATCAGCCCATTGTCAAAGCACCTCGATGATGAAGCATACTGCTGCTTCGCTTGCTTCTGTCTTTTGGTAGGAGGAGGCATTCGACGGCAAAAGTGAACAATTACGTAATCAGGCAAAATTTCGGAAATTTAGATTTACGCTCCTTTTGTCTAAGTTTCCTATCAAAATTTCAATCTAAGCACATATGGATCAAAATTGCGGCCTGGGGAGAGTTGCTGTCCCTTAGTGACATACACTGTAGTGTTGTCTAAGAATGTCGAAAAAGGCTTTACCAGGCGTGTCTAAGCTTGCCCAGACTGTTCTAATTTTTTTAGAATAGTAATAGGCTTTCGTAAATTTTCATAAAATAATTTGAGGTAGTACAGTTCCAGCTAGCGGTCTAATCTTTTTAATTAGGATATCTTTCTCTAACTTTCTCTAACTATATCTATTTTGTTCTAACTAACAGAGGAGGGTTTTCCTGATGTTTGAGCTGTTTACTCGACGCTGATCATGGTGCCACTGGGGCCCAGTCTTTCCATTCTCTTGACGAGATATTCCTGTGCATGTGGGACGTACAACCTGGGCTTCACTGCGACGCCTTAATACGCGGTCATGACCTTCATGCTCACCTCCGTGAAGCTCACGGGATTCACGGTTCAGATCTGACACGCTTTTTTTGCTTGTGGAGATCCTGCCACAAGGAGCTGAACAAGGAGAGCCTCGTACACTTAGAAGAAATGCATCTCGGGATTAGATATTATCGCGACTGCGGCGCGGACTTCCTGCGCAGAGATACTCTCTGGCGCCACAAGAGAACTTGTACTGGTTTGCAGCGATAGATGTAAGAGACACGACTTTCTCTTGTGTATGACTGACGTTGATCGTGCGATTTCAGGTATTGCTATTGCTTCAGTATTTTGATCTAGGTAGATTCCGGCGTTTGCTTGGTCTTTTCCACTCCAGCATCACGATATTTTGCCTGTAGTGTCTTGAGTTCAGTTGGTGCTTCTATCTAATTGATCTTGTGTCAATCTTTTGGAGTTGCACGAGATGCCTGCCTGGTTTCAACGATCATCTAGCGAAATGGCAACTGCTGTCGTGTCTCTAGCTGTAGTCCGAGAAACTCAGGTGCCGTTCAATTTGTCCTTGATTGACCAGTATCGACAGTCTAACACTGATTGATCATAATGGTGTAAAAGAAGTTGAAGGGGACTAGTCTGTCGGTTGATGTCGAGAGCTGTTCACGAGCAGTGGCGCAGTTAAGTTGAGCCGCAGGCCTCATAGGCCGATGATAAGAGTCTTGAGACGCGATGCGACGGTGACGCGCTGAAGCCAGTTTGCTTGGCAAAAATTTGAGTTAGTCTCTAGATCATAGAAAATGAAAACAATAGTTCCTTCCATCTTTGCGACCGTCGCGACCGTTCGCCTCGAGGCAGCAAAATTTAACTCGAGCGCCCTTCAATCACCACATGTAGCTCACACCTCCTAATGAAAAAGTCATGGCTGTCATTAAAACCGAGAGCGCATAGAAAGGCAGACATGAATAAAATACGTATATACTTCAAGTAAAAAGAACGCATAAACAACGACAAGAATGCAGCCCAAACAATTCAATACAAGCGTGGCAGAAGAAAGAAAAAAGGATAAAATAATTGTAATGCGATGCGATCGTGGATGCGTGCATGAACGGGTGGTATGGGGTTGGGTTGGGGTGATATGCCATAACGAAAGATATGGAAGTAAAATGAATGCGATGCGTCAAAGAGAGCGAGTGACAGACACAGATAGACAGGCAAACAGACAGACGAGACACCCGAACCGTCCGATGCATGCACATTCCACACCAGAATACTTGATACTCGATACGTTTTATCCATTGCAAATCGCACATTGGGAAACGGGAGCGGAAATAGAAAAATACGCACTCCTCACCCCCTCAATACTTGCTCATTCCGGTTTCATGCGATATAGCACGGCAGCGGCCGCGACGCTCAAGACAAGGACGCCAACGGCAGCTGTTATCGTTGTTGATGCCGAATGCAGCTGCGCGCAAGGTGTTAGCACCAGTGGTTGTATGCGTGTGGAAAACGAAAATACTCACCCGTTGCGTCGCCTCCGTTTGCGTCTGCATCTGTAGTTGCGGTTTTCTCTCTACAGTATCCGTACCCCCGGCATCCGTGATAGATGATTCTGGGGTTAGAGGTTGCACGCCCTCGTGCTTCTCCAAATCACCCTCTACCTCAGGTTCGCTCCCCGCAACTGACGGTCCAGGCGAAGGAGATCGTGATCGACCTGCATCATTCCCGTTCACAATCCCATTTCCATTCTTGTGCGCATCATCGTCCAACTCGATGGAAGACACAGATGGAGATCTCGAACGTCTTCGTCTTCGCGCTTTCCCCCGACCAGGGTTAGAGGCGACGCTCACAGGACTTGGAGGCGTCACCAGTCCCCCACCTAGGGGGTTCGTCCCGATCGTGGTGTGCAGCTTGAGATCACCGTTTTGAAGTCTTGCGTGTGTTTGCGCTTGTACGTGCGAAGCAACGACAGTCGATACCCGTGCGTCTAGCCCATTTTCTAGCCCCTCAAAGGCCCGGCGTAGCCGTTCGCGCTCTGCACCCCATTCTTCTTGCACTGTGCTCCATTGCCCTTCTACGCCCTTCTTCCACTCTGCCATCAGCGCAGTCAACCCTTCTGCAGGATCTGGTTGCTGTTGTTTCTGTGCGCGAAGCTGGGCTTCTACCGCGTTTTCTACGGCCTTGGCAAGTTGGGCCTGCACAGCTGCAGCGATCTGCGTCTCGAGCTGCCGGTCTGCAACCAGCGCCTCCAGCGCGGTGATCTTGTCCTGCAACACAGTGATCGTGCCTTGAGCGGCAGCATGTTGCGCAGCTAGGGAATGGTTGACTTCCACAGCACTATCTATGCGTCCACTGAGAGCTGCTAGCCGTGCTGAGAGCTCGTCTAGTGCAGGGTGCGATGGTTGTGGTGAAGGAGACCGTGGCCGTGGACGTGATGTCGAAGGTTCAGAATTTAATGCACGGGCATGCACAAGCTCGTCCTCGTCCATTCCCATCCCCGATGGCTCCGGCGTCCGTGGCCTACCCAGCTCCTCCCTCCTCCGTGCACGCTCCCGATCCTCCTCACTCTCATCCTGCTCTTCGCTCTCGTCCTCTTCTTCGACGCGCTCCAACTCATGCGGGGTGATCGTACGAATGCTAGATGCTTCATCATCGTCTTGTTCATGGCGACCGCGCTCCAAGTCTACGTTCATGCCATTGTCGTGCTGGGAGCGTGCGGATGAAGCGTGGATGAGGTCGCGGAGAGCTGCAACCTCGGCCTTGATGGCCTCGTGCTCTGCAAGCATGTCCTCGAGTGCGCGGACCTTGTTGACATGGCTTGCGAGGCTGGCTTGGGTCTCGTGTAGTTCTGTGCGCAATTCAGAAAGGGCAGGGTGCTCCGGGGGAGGCGCAGGAGGTTCTGGATTTGCAGGCGCGGCAGGTGCTGGTACGGGTGCAGAAGTTGTCGATGTTTGTTGTGAACGCACGGGAGGTAGTGATTGAGGGAAGTGCGGTAGGTTTTGGGGCTGTGAGAATGGAGATAGTCAGTATGTAAGGATATAGAGAGTAACGGAAGACGGACCACGGAGCCACCGAGCGTGTCGTGAATATCATTCATTGCAGTACTTAGGGAATGCAGCTCTGCGCCAGTCTCGCGACTCTTCTGGAGTTCACCCTGAAGCCTACTTAATATGTGGTCAAAGGTTAGGCCATTTTTTCCCGGTGGTCGCATACTGCCGCCCATACCACCGAGCTGGCTCTGGAGGGCAGGGCGGCGCTGCGGATGTGCAAAGCTAAAGTTATTATTACTTCCAGATGATGAAGTGGCGGGAGGAAGGATGGAGGGGATATTGGGAGGAAGAGAGACGGATGATGGGATGGCCTCTACGCGGGCAGCGAGGTGCGCATCTTCATCTGTGAAAACACACATGACACGGGCGGCGACTTTGTGATGGATTGTGGTCTTGTTGTCTTCACCAATGATGTCGATACCGAATTCCTGTCAAGGGGTTGGGTGGGTCAGACAAAAAAAAGTGAGGAGAAACATACCACGATATCATCGTTTTTGAGCTCAAATGGCTCGGACTCGACTCCTTCTGGGCTGAGTCGCTCGCCGTTGATGAAAGTGCCGTTAGAACTTTTCACGTCTTTGATGTATATCTTCCGGAACGCCACGTCCGTTAGTCTTTCCCCCCGAAAAACACAGAATAAGACGCACCTTTCCACTGTCCTCCCAAATCTCTGCATGTTGTCTACTTAGTACTTTTGAGTCAAAATAACCGTTTCTCTCTCCTGGGATCGTCTTTGTGTTTGTCTGGCGCCCGATCTTTACGCGCTGACCATTGTGAAGGGAGATATGCTTTGGAATGAAAGTGTCATTTAGAGGATAAAGGTAGAGAGAAGGATATGGCGGATGCACATGAGGAGAGGAGAAGGGTTGGGTCGGGGCCATCGCTGCAAACGTACGGCGGTCAAGGTAAATTATCGTCAATCCCTTCTAGCCACATTCTACAACCCACTCAACGATTATGTAATAATTACCTAATTCATCCATCCTCTGCGCACGAACCCTACCCGTTGCTAATTGGCCAACGTTCAACGTGTCAAGCATCAAGCAGACATGCATCTTTCATCTCTGATACCTTCGTGAGCGGCGTTTTCTGGTGAAACGAGACTGACCAACTGTAATGAAACATTGACCACTTGCATTCCAATATAGGAGCGTGACACTCGATCGGGCGAGTTTTCCCCATTCCATCATAGTTTAAACGCTCTGCCCACTGACCGTGATTAAAAGCACACCTTGATTGAATGTGGGCATTGCTCAAACTCGTGTTAGCAAGAGCGCGCAACCACTTCTCGGTCTACGAGAGAGAGAAATGCAAGCAGACTCCCGGTTTTGAATGACGAAACCAATGCACCCTGACTGGACACTGCCCCCAACATGTGATTAAACCAAACCTCAACTGGCGCTTACAACCACGGCGTGCAAATTTTATCATCTAAGCCTTATCTGGTCTCCCAATCACCTCCACTATCACTAACCTCTCTCCTCGTCCCCATCTATCAATTTGACGCATTGATCGAGCTCTGACGCGTTGTCACAGACCAGCGAAACACTCATATCATCATAATATTACTAGCGAAAATAGTTCCTGTCTCTTATTAAAAACCCATATACCAAAAATAATCTTTATAGAAGGAACGAGGCCGGGTCAAGGACTTTACCAAAACGAATAAAAGCAGAGCCAGAAGCGCCCCCAGACTCTCGCTTCGTCATCCTCTGCCAGCATCCACAAGCCCAAGGCGTACAGCGTCGCCAGAATGGAAAGTTGAGCAACTTCATTGTCATACCCACTGCATAGCTCAACAAGAAGCAGCCAGGAATCAAGTGCTTGGTGGATAGAGTTTCAACTGCCGGATGGCGTCGCACGTTATCAAGACAATAGCCCGTTTGTGGTCTCAGGATACCAACCCCTGCCAGGAGCGTGACTCGGTGAGTGAAGAGAGTGCTATTGAGAGCGACGAACTCATGGTTGAGTGTAGACGCTGTGATCTCGTTCCCAGATGTGAGTAGCACATCTCACCATTCGGTCGGTCCTACCACAATACTAGGACTCCCTCGTGGAAAAAAACCACACCAGAACGTCCTGCAAGAAGCTTGACGCAGGAGCACCTCGTTGAGTCACTTCGCGTGCACATTGAGCCTTCCTGTCTTAGGCGCTAGTTCCAATATAATAAGCACGCCGTGCGATTGTTCAATTCACCAGTAGGAAAGGCTTGGAATAGCCATAGAGGAGTGGTCATCTCCGTAGCAGTGTCATCCGATGGTACAATGGTCGTGACTGCACGTGCAGACGGCTGAGTACAGTTCTAGAGCATCGTCGAAGGGCATCCTGATGCATTGAGATGCCTCTATTGGTCTCCCAACATCCTGGAGATAGCAGGTAGATCGCAGGACAACACTGCATGGCGATGGGACCCAGATACTGGCCGACAAATTGCTCTGCCGATAGAGACCGGCTATGTTCGGGTCTGCTGTCAAATACTCCCCATGAAGCGACAAGCTCGGGACCGGCGGTGCAGACAAGATGATTCACGTGTGGTCGAGATCAAAGGACGTAAAAGCTGGGCATGGTTATGTTGGTGCAAGGACGGTGCACACATCTTCTCGTCATCAGATCATACCATCCCAAAATGAATTAATGACGGTTGAATGATAGGGAGGACCTCACCGTTCTTCGGGGTCATAGTATAAGATTCTTCTGTCCATCCCTGAATGAATGATATCTTGTGGACGCATCCATGATTTATGTGTGGAACCTCCAGAAAGTGCTCAAGGAGCAGCGTGGTGATCAGGTTGGCGTGCGTATATGTATCACTGTTGTCGACGTCTTTTCTTAACGAATCTTTTGTTTCACAGTGACATTGTGAAGCGAGATACAAAGCCGAAGGCAGGTCATCTTCATGCTTCGCTCATTTATCTCAGGTCTTCGACGCCCCCCCCGTACCCAAACAGCTGTGCAGCAGTAGAGGATTAGGAAGTCATATCAGTCATATTTCATCTCCCTTGTGCCCCCTAGCCCATGGTAACAGTAACATTCATGCAGGGCGATGGCTTCTGGGGCTGTGATACTAATTTAATGCCTCGCCATTCAGCTCTTTTCGCAGGTCCACTACTTCCTTTGTTTGGGTCCATGTCCTTCAGTGCTCGACCTGCTAATGCTCCTCGACAATCACCGCCCCGGCCCCGGCAATTGGACTTTCCCCTACTATGGATGTTGCTCCTTCCCGCGATGATGATGTGAGTCAACCGGCACCATCAATACTCGGCCCCCTTGACCTTGACATATCGCAGAGATACGGTATGACGGCTGAGACTCAAAACGGTGCCGTTATGTGTGTAGTGAGCACAGCTTACTTCTGAGTATGGGGCTGCCCTTACGGAACACTGCTGTACAGCACGCGAGACTGACCATCTAGCAGGTCTCTTCATCATCTCCAACATCCCTCCTCACCCTATGTATCACTTTTTTGCACTCAAGGCAAGAAACCCGTGCCAGAAAGCCCAGCAGAGAGCTTGAAACCAGAGTGCATAATTAAGGCTCACTCAGCCTGGCCTGCTTTGGTACCGCGGCTATGGAACATGAAGGAGGCCTGCATTGTCGGCGAGCTGTGGAAGGGGTATACTTAATTCCTGATGCAGTGAGGTGCCTGTGTTTTTCTCTGAACACTGGAGATAGCAAGTGGATTGCAGGATGGTACCAGCACCAGAATACTGGACGACAAATAGCACCACCGATAGATACCAGCTATCAAGCGGACGGGTTTGCGAGTGGCAGCATGAACAAGATGATCCGCGTATGGTCAAAGGATGGCGAGCTGCTCGTCGAGATCAAGGGACATATCGATTGGGTAATGTCGTTCCGTTAGTACTTCCAATGATGGTGCACACATTTTCTCCGCGTCGTTGGACAACACCGTCAGAATGGCGGACCATTGATGGAAGGGGCTCCTTGTGCTTCGAGATCATAACAATACTGTCAACTCCCTCCGTCTGACTCCCGACGAATACCACTTTGTCAGCGCACGAAGGACTGCTCGGTTCGCATCTGGGACCTCAGGATAAATCAGCCGATAGGCCAACCACTCTTGCACGACAATCAACTCTTGGTCGTTATCGTGTCTCCTGATGGGTAACAAGTCGACAGTGCTGGATTGGATGCAAAAACCTATGTATGAAGCCTCAAGCTTCAAGGCGGTGCTCAAACACGATAGTGACTAAGTTAGAGTATGTACTATGTGCTGCTGCCAGCTGTTTTTCTAAGCGTAATTCCGGTCTCCCTCAGAGTGCGCATGGTTGCAATGCAAAACCTACAAGAAGCTCTAAGCAGGTCATTTCTGTTTCTCTTTCACCATTCCCTCATTTACCTCTTTAGGTGTCAGTAACGCATCCCATATACCTAATTATATCTCGCCTGCACGATTTGTTTGGTTCCCCGCGCTTCGGCACTCGACCTGCAAGTGCTCCCCAACAAATACCGCTCCAGCCCCGGCATTATAATTTCATCTTGAGAAGCTCCGGATATTCTGTCGATGTTTCTCCTTTCCAACTTGAAAACGCGAGTCACTCGTCGTCATCTATCCAAAGGGGAGCCTTTGGGACCATTGAAATGCGTTTGTGGAAAACCGGCGTGACTCCTGGGACTGGTGTGGGAGCGGCTGCAGCTATGCAACCTACGAGTGACATGAACGCCAACAATTCAACGCAAGAAGGTCAGGATATAGCAGGACTCATGTTGCTATGCAAGGACAATCCACACAAATGGCTCGGGAGCAAAATTACGTTGACGGCACAGGAGAACCGTCGTGATAAGTAGGATGCTGCGGAATTGATTTTATTCGTTATCGGCCGCCGTCGCATTAATCATCAGGTGTCCTGGGCAGCTGATGGATCATGATGCATCTGACGCCTGAGTCAGTATCCTTTCCTTCTCTGCTCAAGCCATGCATTCTTCGAGTCCCATCATTATCAACTGCCAGTGCATGTGTACGTCGGAGCCTTGGCTAAGAATTCAATTTTATTGTTCTTTGGGGTCGAGGACCCTATGTCGAGTGCGGGGGTTATGGCATTAGTAGTAACGGGATCAGGTACCTGACATAATTACTTATTTTTAGTACGATGAATGGTGCCACTCGAGAGGTGATAAATCGACTTAGTAGCGTACAGGTTAGATCTGGAACGTCGCAGCGCTCAGTGGCGCAGCATTCATTTTCCTAATGTCCAGATTATATTGAACTCTGTTTCATTTTCCATCAGGTGCTTTGAAACGCACTAGGCGGCTTTGCATACTGACTGACTATATAGCAGACCTCTTTATCACCTTCAATGTCCATCCACACCCCCAATCATCAATTCTGTGCGTATTGGTCGTTCCGACTCACTTTCCGTCGACCCGCTTCTGTCTGTTATAGCACGGTGTTTATTCCAAGATACCCTCAGTCCACATAATGCCACGCGAAGAGGCTGGTTCAGGCACGTTGGAAAACAGGACGAATTTTTCAGCACTTGTTACACCTCTGATGAGCGTAGAAGATCTACCTCCCTACGGTGTACAGCACCTCCAGGACGCACGCTGGAAAGGTGAGCTACAGCATTGTGATGCCCACTAAGTAACCGACTCAACAAGACGCAGGCGAAATGAAGCGCTCCCTCCTCGATGGCAAATGTTCAAAGTGTTGGACAACAAACCAATATATCAAGATGCTACACTCATAATGGCTTCAGAAAAGCGACCTTTACCAGGAGTCCGACTGGGTCAGTGAAGAATTTGGCACTGGGAATGAGAAACTCACGACTACATATAGATGTACCAGGAGATCTTGTCACCGGGTGTGAATGGTACATCTCACCGCTCGGTCGGTCCTACTTCGTCAACCACAATACTCGGACCACGTCGTGGAAAAAACCAACGCCAGAACGTCCGGCAGGAAGCTTGACACCAGAATACGTCATTGAGGGCCACCCCGCATGCATATGGAGCCTTGCTTGTTCGGGCACCAGTGGCGATATACTGAGCGGGTCGTCTGATAGCTCGATTCGTCAATCAGCAAAAGACGGAAGGTCTGTAGGGAAGCTTTGGCATGGTGACAGCGGGATGGTGATCTCGATAGCACTGTGTCCAGATGAAACAGTGCTCGTGAGTGGAAGCACGGATGGCAAAATTCAGTTGTGGAATACAAAGGAGGGGAATACGGTCGGGGACCCATGGAAGGCTCATCGTGATGTAGTGATGTACCTTCATTGGTCTCCGAGTGCGGTGGAGATAGTAAGTGGATCGTGCGACGGCACCATACGACGATGGAACCCGTATACTGGCCGAGAGGTGGCACACCCGATAGCGACCAGTCATGGTTGGGTGACTATCGTTAGATACTCCCCACAGGGCGATAAGTTCGTGAGCGGCGGTGCGGACAAGATGATTCGTGTATGGTCAACTGATGGCGAGCTCCTCGTCGAGATCAATGGGCACGACGACTGGGTATGGTCGTTATGTTGGTCCAGTGATGGTACACAAATATTCTCCGCATCATCAGATAGCACGATCAGGAAATGGCAGTCGACTGACGGTAAGGAGGTCGCCATCTTCCGGGGTCATACCAGCAGCATCAACTGTCTCTGTCTGTCCCCCGATGAAAGCCATCTTTTCAGTGCATCAAGGGATCGTTCAGTTCGCATCTGGGACCTTCAGACCAATCAGGCGGTCGGGGACCCACTCTTGCACGACGACCAAATCTGGGCTCTTGCCATGTTCCCTGATGGGGCATACCTTGTCAGTGCTGGTATGGACGCAAAGCTCTATGTATGGAGCCTGGACGCAGCGCTGAAGCAGCAGGATGGTAGCGTGCGTATGTCTATATTTCCATACTGCTAATCTCATTCTATCCAAGAGACGCGCAGCTCCGAGTCGATCTAGACACGTGAGCAAGTCAGTTGCAAACATTCTTATACATTCCTCATTCATATTTTAGGTACGTGACTCCTCTCTCGCATCCAAACAGCAGTTCTCATCTGGAAAATATGTTAGTAATGTTCATTTTCCCTTAGCGCTTCCTGGCCTGACACTCAATGGTACAGGGCAATGGCTTCTGGGGTGATACGAACCCGATCCCACGCCGCGGCTCCGCTCCGTTCGCAGACACACCATCTCCCCTCCGTCTACACAATATGTTCAGTTTCCTTCGCCCCAGAACTAAACCTGTTAATGCACTCCAAGAAATCCCACTCAAGACCCAGCGCCGGAACTTTAAGTTCTTTTCTGTGAGAACCTCGATACGTCCTGTCGATGTTGCTCCGTGTCGCGATGAAGACGTGAGTTGCTCGCCATTTTCAATATTTTGCCGTCTTTGGACCGACAAATCTTGCAGAGATACGGTATTTCCCCTCCGTCTGAGGCAGAAGTGGCTGCAGCTATGGAAAGCACGAGCGACAAACCTGAGGCTGACAGTTCAACACAACAAAGTCAAGCTGTAGCGGGACCACAAGGTTCTCAAGTCGAAGGACAATCAACACCCATGACTCAGGCGAAAAAAACTGGCGCTGACACAGGTGAATCATTGTGTGTGATAGGTTGCTGTGGACTCTGGGTTCGTTTGTCTTCGACGCACTAGTAATTAGGTGGCCATCCTTTGTGCATTGTTCAGGTACCTAGTACATAGCCATCATTATTATATATTGATGTGACTGCGATAAGCCGCCATGTCGACGTCTCGACAACCTTCGCTATTTGAACTTTATGTAAATTTGAAAGTGCGGAGTTTATGAATGACATCAACTTGTGTCTATTTATGTCCAACTCGGCTGCAGCTTCTGGTTCAAACGTTCACATGTGGCGGGTATCCTGTGTGCTGCCCAGGGACAGATTTCGATCACCAGTACCAACTAATCGCGGCCGCTATGCTACTCTCGAGGATCGCTGTGAGTGTTAGTTGCTCTGGATCAATGACTCGCAGCCAAGTTTCTGAGATAGTAACACTTGGTATTATTCCACAAAGAAATAGTGCTTGTAAGGAGAGCGATAAAAGAGTCTAACGGGTTCCTGTCAACCAGTAACTTCGTGAGCTGTTCCACAATATTGCGAAGCAACTCAACAAGTATGCTTGAAGCTGAAGGGAATCTTGTTATTCACATTCGCTGAAGAGGTGCATCGATGAAAGTACGGACGTAGTGGACGTTAGAGCAGTTGATCGGTGAGTACTTGAGTATCCAAGTTCATGCGGCACGTCACTAGGAAGTATATCATGAAACCTAGCTACCCTTCCCCTTCGCTGGCAGTAATCACCGAAGTTCGAGGTCGGCCTTGGCCCGTCACCAAGACTATCTAAGAATATCTTCGAAGAAATTATGCGTCACTCTCCTTCCTTCCGGTGTTTCCGGAACTTCTACTAAGAATACTTCTAGTAAAGTTTCACAGTCGTATATGCAATACCCAACCCTACGCCGTAACGGCGGCGCTACTGGTGTCGCGCTGCGATGATTCGCATCGAGTGCCAACGTTTGGCCACTCAAGGTAAGTGACACCCCAAACACGTTTCAATATCAATGCCGACAAGATAACAGCTTCTACATAATAATATTACATAGTGCGCCTGGCCTCTCCATCATTGCCAAGCTTGTTCAAACAAATAGCTGTCGCGCGAGGTATCGCAAACGTCCGAGGTGAAAGGGCGGATGTCGGTTCGTGTAACGAAAAGTGATCTTGTTCCTACTAGACAGAGTAAGTGAGTGAGACCGGATGACGCTGAACAAAATGACAATTGTGGCAGTCTCGGTATACTGGTCTGAGCAACAAATGAGGGAACAAAATAATGGTATATCAAAGTAGAACGAAGGTCATACTGTTATGTCATTCTGGTCGAACGTTGGGTCGGGTCCCCTACAGATTCGCAGGCGGTCACGATGCTGGCATCGCGAAGCCCATTTTCATTTTATATAATGACGGTGTCCAATTGTTCGGTTTAACTTTTGTGCCGTATGGGGTATAAAGCTGGCATGTATCCCTAACGCCCTTTCATTTTTGCCACTCACGAGCAGTATGAGAGTCACCGCAGCTTCTGTCGCTCTTCTGGTCGTTGCTGCCCTCCCCGAGCTCTGTGTGGCCGCACCTTCCAAACGTGATGATAGCAGTACCCCAACAGGTCAGTTCGTTGCTTATCCCATTCTCAGTGATCTCATGTCATTGTATTATCAGACATTCAAATCCTGAATTTCGCACTCACGCTTGAACACCTTGAAAATGCCTTTTACACGCAAGGCTTGCAGAAGTACACCCAGCAGGACTTCCTCGATGCAGGCCTGCCTACCTGGGCGCGTGGACGATGGAACGAAATCGCACAACACGAGTCGACACACGTGTCGTTCCTTGAGAGCGTAATTGGTGATCAGGCGGTACAGCCATGCACCTACAGTTTGTGAGTAGAAATTTCATGAAACTAATCCATCAGTTGCTGAATAGACTGCCGTTGCGTTAGCCCTGACACGGACCCGATGACTTTCGTAACAACTAGTTTCATGTTGGAGACGGTCGGCGTTTCCGCATATTCTGGTGCAGCGCAGTTCTTGTCGAACTCGGTAAGTTTTAAACTTACTTTATGGTTTGATCGATATCTGATTGTGTTTGGTTCATCATGGTTTGCAGGATTATATTACGTCCTCGGGTGCTATTCTAGCCGTTGAAGCAAGACAATCAGCTTGGATTAACTCGGCAGTTTTGAATGCTAACCCATGGAACACTGCGTTTGACGTATGTCACCATGTTGTTGCTAAAGATCGCTACTCAAATATGTCTGTTTAGACCCCACTTGACCTCAATCACGTTTGGACACTCGCATCAGGCGTCATCGTGTCATGCCCTTCCTCTAACATGGCACTGCCTGTGAAAGCGTTCCCCGCATTATCCTTCCCTGCCGGTGCTCAGCCAGGCCAGACCGTCAAAGTTTCTTTCAACGCAACAACGACCTCTGAGCAACTCTACGTCGCGTTCATTGCCGGGCTCGGGGCCACTTTTGCACCACTGAGCTCTCAAATGACAGTTGATATCCCATCAACTTTACAGGGTGTCGTGTTTCCCCTGATCACTTCCAGTAATGACACGGTTACTGACGATGTGACTATCGCTGGACCCGCCTTTTTGAGTTTTGACTTCAACTCTGACGGCGAGGACGAAGTGTGAAGTGTTCCTGTAGTGTGGTTCGTTACTGTATCTTTGTTTTTCTTTTGTGTTTCTTTGTTTTTGGTTCGTGTTTAGTGTATCTACTATCGATGGAGTATCTACTCGCAAGAACATTCCCTATAGTTCTTATACGTACGGATGGACACATGTCGATTTCTTTATCTTGATGATTTTGTTAAAGGGTTCTGTGACCAATGCGGCCAACTCCGGAAAAAGTAAACTCTGAGGATCAAGCCAAGCTGTCCAATTTGAGTGTAAACATCCACTTCGGCGTTTCATGAGATCTCCATTACAATATTATCAATTCTCATGATCATCGACAGACCAGCTTGACCATATAGATGGAAGATTGTGACTAGTTGAACTCGTCTTCTACATCAGTGAATCCAAGCGTCTTGATGTCAGTGGTCACTGACTCATACGTGCATGAGATGACTGACTACGAGTCACCAACTGGTTCGGAACCAGTTCCTCCCCTTCACTCTCCAGTACATACCGTCGCTCATATTCCAACTTCCTTGTGATTTGATCAACCAACTGACAAAGTCTGCAGGGAATCAATGCCAGATTTGAATGAATTGGGAGGCTGACATTGGCTGACATGCCTATACATATAAAATGTTCCTCTGGCATTCTTCGTGAGTCGCTTCTCTTTTCTGCTTTGGACGATACCCATATTTTTTTCAGCAAAACCCTACGGTATACCCTTGTATTATTAACGTTTCACAATGAGGGCCACCTTTACATTTCTCGCCCTCGTCATCCTTTCCTCTCCCGTCCTCTCCCTTCCCTCAGAGCGGCGCGACAGCGACAGCACGCTGACAGGTGACGCGATTTTCCTTTCCCGAAGCTTTAAACTGACGAATACTACAATAGAGATCCAAGCTCTAAATTTCGCCCTCTCCCTCGAACACTTCCAGTACTACTTCTACGAACGACTGCACCACTATGAGCCACAGGACTTCTCCAACGCTGGTCTGCCGCCCTGGTCACAAGGGAGATACGCACAGATATCCTCCCATGAGCATACGCATGCTCAGTTCCTTGAGAATATCCTGGGTGACAAGGCTGTTCAACCATGCACATACAACTTGTCAGCTCGTTTCTTGTCTGTCTTTCTCATGTGGGCTGAATGAACTCTCCGTCGTCAGCCCCGACACCGATCCGAGATCATTCGTGAAGACCAGCAACATCGTAGAAGCAGTAGCATCCTCTGCGTATACAACTCTTGTAAAGTATATCTCCGATCCTGTACTTCGATTTCTATCGCTTCATGTTGGAACCCAACTCAAAAGCATTTTAGGACTATGTCATTTCCATCAGCTCTATTCACTCTGTGGAAGCGAAACACTCGGCGTGGATCAATGCGGACGTGCGTGACGGTGCCGCTTGGAGCACGGCATTTGATGTACGTGACATCCCATCTATTGACATACGTTCTGGGACTAATGATTAACAGGCGCCAATGGGTCTGAGTCAACTATATACCATCATGAGTGGCTTCATCTCATCCTGCCCATCCTCCAATTCGCTGCCACCCGTCAAAATATTTCCTGCACTCACGTTCCCCCCTGGTGTTATGCCAGGGCAAACTGTGCAAGTGTCGTTTTCGCCCGCAGCTCCGAAACGCGATTCACAAACGTTGTACGCCTGGTTCATCTCAGGCTTCATAGCGCTCGTCGTACCCCTCAACGCTGACATGACGGTCACCATCCCGGACACGCTGCAGGGTTTCGTGTTCTCAGTAATCACGAACAACAAGGAGAGTGTATCTGATGATGCTACAGTCGCTGGGCCGGCATTCTTGGTCTTCGATTATGACTACCAAGGAAACGATCAGTCGCTACCCATGTGAAGGAACCAATGATTTCTTCCGACTTGTTAAACTACACTGGTGTACATTTATTGTTGAAAACTACTTCCACTATCAGTATCGGAATGCTGCAGCTCCAGATTCTCCGCCTACTGCAGCGGTAAGGTTTCCTGCCAACGACTCGGTCATGGCACCGATGTCAGAAGTGACATTAATCTACATGACGCAAAATGAGTGAGCTATAAATGCGGACTTTCAGTCAAGGGATCTCACAATGTCGAAGCCTTCCTCGGCACGTTTAAGGGATTGCTTTCCTGAGGTGCAGTAAATCGCGCTGGATCGGATCATAAATGGATCAGTGACAAAGAAGTAGCAGGAGATTGAGCACATATGCTTACCACTTCTTTCCTTCCTTGTGTGCAGCTTTGAGGATATATTGGATGACAGTTTCCACGTCGGGGTGCGGGTCGGGAGAGGGGGGAGGGTATCCCAAGCACAGGGAAAGATCGTAAGGACCGATGAATAAGCAATCTACAACCAAAGACACAATGAGACCTCAGATCACACAGCAATATACGCAACTTAAGTATAACCGAACTCACCAATGCCATCCACAGCGGCAATAGCGTCAACATTTTTCACGCCCTCCTTTGTTTCTATTTGTATCATGATAACTATATTTTCATTTGCAGAGTTGAGGTACTCGGCGGCGTTGATGCTCCAGAGGCCATGAGTGAACGGACTTCCAAAGCCGCGCCGGCCTCCTGGAGGGAAACGACTGTCTGCCACGATCTCTTTCGCTTTCTCAGCAGTAGAGACCTACGATTCGGCACGGGGCCTAATAAGTTATAACGCTCCATAGTACTCTGCCGAAACCACTCACCATAGGAACAAGCACACCCCGTGCGCCTGCATCAAGCGCATACTTGATCTGCCACGACGTACTATTGCTGAATCCCGTAGCTGGTATTCTCACGATCGGACTAGGCGCGTTAGGTCCAAGACCGGTGATGGCCTGGATAGACTCTGCAGCGCCAGGCTGGAGCGACGTGAGACCGTGCTCGCAATCTATCATCACCCACGAGAGGTGTGGGCTGGCTTGTGCGACCGTGCGTGCGTTCAGCACACCTGGTAAGGTGATCCATGCGCCGAATGCGGGCTTGGAGGCTTTGAATGCTTGCAGGAGTGCGTGGGTTGTCATGGCTGGCTTGGGCTGGAATTGAGAGCTCAGCGCACTCGAGTCTGGAGATACGTTGTTTATGTAAATTGTTTTGAGGGTCACGATTCAAGTCATGAGGGGCACTTTGCGGGCCGACCAAGCCGTATGTACAGCTACTCTGGGTCGCTATACGTAACAAATAGGATTCCGTGTTTTAAAGTAGAACTGCAACTTGGGCTGAACGTTCTCCCAATGCTAAGTATCCAAGACGTATGATCATGGGTCTTTGTCTAACTGAATATCGGCGAATTTAGCTTGTCGATGCCTCGACTCTTGGCAGTGTATGCCCAAAAGCAGTGCACGCACCAACTGACTGGCTACGAGGCGTCGAGCACCGATGTCGTTGTATTCTCTCCTAGGTGAATCAATAGAATAGTCGTTTATGTGGTTAGATACTAAACATTCCAGGACGACAAATCGGCGATAAGGCAAGGAAACGAACAAGTACTCTGTCATACGTTATGCGTAAGTTCAATAGGTTAAGGACCAGCAACTGGTTAATCGCAGAGCGTTAATCGAAGCTCACTTCCTCATCATCGCCATTCCGCACCATATCGTGGCTGCCTTCCATACCACGAATGGAAAATTCGGCCTAGAATACTTGGCTGGGGCGAGCTACGTTCGAGCGAACTTTGGTCCGCTTCCCGTTGCAGCTCTTCTTCGCGTTGTCGTGTTAGCTGTTGCTGTTCAAGGAGACGGATTTGGGCATTTTCGACCGCCCGTTTCGCCGCGACACTCTCAGCCTCTTTTTCTGCATTGGACATCTTGACTTCCACTAATTCTTTCTCTCTCTGCGCAAGTTCTTCTTGCAAGCGTACTCGTTCCGCTTCCTCTCGAGCACGTCCCCTTTCCGCGGATTCCATGGCGGACTTCTGTCGCTGCTGCTCTGTCTCCAGTGCTTCCAGCCTGTCCCGCTCTCGCTTGACTTCCTCGGCGTGAGCAATATCGGCAATCTCTTTTGCGATGCGCGTCTTCTCCATATCGTCCAGAAGACTTTGGAGGTGCTTCTGGTGACTTTCTTCCGCCAGTATTCTTGCCTTGCGTTCTTCTTCCAACTCGCGAGCGCGCCGTTTGTCTTCTGCCTGCTTGGCAGCAAGAATCTCGCTCTGCCTTTGAGTATGCACAGTTTCCTGTTCCTTTTTCTCAGTCAGGACTTTGGTGACCTCGCCTTGAAGGCTCTCCAGCGTCTGGAGTTGCTTCTGATGCTCGGCTTCCATCTGTAGGATCAGAGCCTCGAGGCGTGCACGCTCGACAGCGAACTCGGCAGCCATGCGCTCAGAGTTTTGCTCGATGCGCAAGCATTCCTTCTGCTTCTTCTCGAGCTCTTCCTGAAGCTCTCGCCGCGTCTCCTCATCTTTGGCGCGCATAGCGGCTTCCATATCTACTCTCAGATTACGGATCTCGTCTTTGTGTTGATCCGCTTGCTCGTTGAGGGCGCGCCTGAGTTCAGAGCCCGCAGCGGTATCCTCGATAGACCTGTGCTCGTCGACGATTTCTTGCTGAATGCGGAGCGGAGCAGGTTGGTTGTTGATGAGATAACGAAGGATGGTATGTGCGGACTCGAGGGTGCCATGGTGACGGAATAACTGACCGCCCTTCTCAAGTACAGGTTTAAAGAATTTATCCATACTCGCAAGTTCAGCCTCTCTAGCCTCGCCAATCTCACATGTCACCTGTAACCACATGTTGGTCACGATGATAACGTTTTTGAGCGAGCGCTCTCCGCAAAGCTTGCGGAAGATTCTGAAGTTGCGCTTGGACGTGCCACCCATCCTGAGGTCAGATATGCGGTGCATGTAGATGACGCCAGCAAGCTTAGCGCCATGCTCGTAGCTGAAGAAACGCAGACACTTAACCTGAGGAAATTTATTTCAATGAATCACGTACGTCGTGGAGAGATATGCAGCGATCATGTTCAAAATGGCCGTATCACTTCGGTTCGTATCATCAAAGCCAGGTGTGTCGATCAAGGTCACAACACGCCCGCTAACAACAAACGGCCGTGAAGTTTGTACTTCGCTAGTGCAACTCTCAAGGCCGTGACCAACGAGAAGGTTCGACCCGCTAGCCTTATTGATAAACTATGCCCGGCGAGAGTAAGCAAGACATAGTTCGGAACAAGGAGACTTTCCGTACCGTAGATTTACCACTACCTGTAGCGCCCATGACGCTAGAAGGAGCGTCAAGATATCAACCTGAAGGCATTGAAAGGTACGTACGCAATCCGGATTTCTCTGTTTGGATCAGCCATCGTTGTAGCTCAGTAATTAGCGGATGCCGATCTATGCAAGAGGAGGTACAGTTGTACGTTGAAGCCTGAGACAGGCACTACGCCGTGCAGGCACTTTGATCGATGTGAGGAACGCGGGTGTTTAAATACGTCTGTGGGCTTATCTCTCCAGCACCCACTCCTTGCAGCAGCATGGTCTTCACGAGGCGCAGCCCTAACGAATTGTTGAACTCTAACTCGTTGTTTGAAGCCTTACTTGGACATGGATGATCACCACTGAATGAATCTCGGCGTGTTATCTGGCCCAGAAGCAGCCTCGCTGGGCGCAATGTTAGTCCATTCTTGAGTGGCGTATCTCTGATGCTGACTAGGGCTTTGTCGGTTACTTACACAGCGATGCATATGGGTATCTTTTTGACATAACCGTAGTCCGTACTACTACGCTACGAGCAGGGAATCAGGATTATCTGTATTGTCAGCCAAACTATCGCCAAGAAAACTGAATTGCACCAGTCATCCAGCAGACGTGTGGAGTTGCTCTTCTATTCTCCGAAGTTCTGCTTGATAAATATTCAGATTCTAGCATCGCAGCTTCGTTTCGCACGCGTAAAAGCTTCGCTTCCATCTGGAGTTTGGCCACTCGCATCTCCTCATCTTGTGCCCGCCAAGCGGCTTCCTCCAATTCTACTCGCAATTGTTGTGTGGTGCTAGTGGCTTTGTAGATTGTAAACGCACTGTTATCGTGAATGAATGAAGCCTACAGTTCAACGTGTCAAATGCATTTGTCGAGCCCAAAATCATTGCCAAGGCCTGTGGTTGAATTCCACCATGTCATTTCGACCTTACCGCGTATATGCCTAGATTTATTTGAGAACTGGGGGTGTTCAAGCAGTCATGTGAGCTCACTTCACGAGAATGTGCGCCGTACATTACCTGTTGATGCGCAAAGCCATCACTTAGATGAAAAAAAAAACATACAACGATCGCAAATTTAACAGACGGAATCAACGGTTAACGTTTATGAAAGATGCAGAGGTAGGAAGCATGTGCCTGACGGGTCTTCAAGCCTAACAAGCTGCTGCTCTAAAACGAAATCCATTGCATTCGACTGGTGATTAAAAGAGCTGTGATTATGCGTGATCAGCGGTGGTTGCAGGTTGCAGGGGAGTAAAAGTATTGCGAGGACGCCATTCACGCTCTGTTGTCCAGTATCGTATCCACCTCCACTCCTTTCCCGTCTTTTTGTGTACCCTCTCGATCGTCTTGAGGGCGTCCAACAACCAAATATTGGGCTTCTCAGCATATCTTGCCCTCATCGCGCTTTCTTGTGGAGCCTTGACAGGAGGTTTGTCGTGGACTTGTTTCTGGAGCTCCTCATACAAGGTCTTGCCCACGACGCGCGCATTTGCAGAATTATCTTTGAGACATGCAACGTAGAGCATGGAACAAGCAGCGAGGTCAGACGAAACAGGTGGGAGCTTGTAGACACCAAATAGAGCTGCGACAGTCATAGAGTCCGAAAGCGGGCGCTTTTCATAAACGGAGTGCAGCATATGTCGTGCAGCGAAGAGAGAGCTCAAACCCAGACCGTATTTCGAATGATCTCCAAAAACCTTGAGGGCGAGTGTCGGGCACTCCAGCTCCTCACAGCGACCTTGGTATGTTTCAGCAGAGAACGGGGCAGCGATAGGACGCTGGACTCACGGATGAAAGCCTCTGCGTGTATGGGGCGGAATTCCTTGCCCGAGTCTCTCCACCTCGGAAATAGCTCTGCTACCATTTCCAGCTGTTCCGACGATTTTGCGAGCTGGAACAACCGAAGCCATGCAGTTTGGCGCACTTGGCCGGCTTTGATAGTACGTTTGCGTCCCGTGCGGTCGGTCACGTATTCCACAAGTTCGTAGAACTGTTGTTCTCGACGCGTTGCGGCGTCTTGAGATTTAGCCTTTTGGACGGTAGTAGACTTCGAGGTTTCAGATGCTGGGGTTGCAGACAGAGTCGCAGACGAGAAGAGGTCGTCATCTCTGGTCTGTCGGACTGCATAAAATTTATTGAGCACTAGATGGTACACTGCTGTCGTGCTCCTCACCTACAGCCGTCAAATAGAAATTCCTGCGACACACTGATCGATTGGCAGCGCTTGCTAGTCGAAAGAGGGCCTGTGGCCGGGAATTTAAGGAGAAGAGGCTGGCCATCCTACGGAGCATTATTCATAGCTTTGCGGCAAAAACGTGAACTGGGTTTCTTGTCAAACATTGCCAAACAAAGGTCAAATATTATTATTCGAAAATATCATTTTGATTCTTTACTCAGCACAGGCTCGAGTTAGCACTCAGTCCCAGTAAGAACCAGTCCTAGCTATATCTACGGTGAGTGACATCTCATCACCCAACGCCAGCGATGTCTTGTCTCAGACGCATGGTATTTGACTGACTCCAACTTTTCGACGGGCTTCTCATCTGGCTTCATTACGAACGCTTATTGACCGTCAATATCCTCGGAGAAACGGTTCGACTTGATCGGCTTTGTAACACGAGATCCAGATGTCTGTCCTTTTATACTTTCGAGGGTAAGAATCACATCGTATGTACTAGTACTTGACCGGATCATTGACTAAAATTAACCACTCTGCACACTCAGCGAACTTCAGCTCGTCCACGGAGAAGGCGCACAGCACCGCAGATTAAAATCAAGAGATCTCCAAGTCAGATCGTCACACACCGGTGATGACACCATTGCTGCGCTCATCTGCCGGGCAGTCACGAGTTTTGCCTGAGATCGGCGAAAATTATTTATATTTCTTTTTTCACCTGTCTTCACGCATTTCACAATTTGCACGCCGTCGATCGTATCTGTGACTCTGAGACATCGCTTCGAATGTCATACTTGGATATCCTCTGGCATCGCCTTGGTGAGATATACGTGACACGGGAATCATGCAGACGCAGGTATAACGGGAGTGTCTTAGTAGGTGGATGGTAATTCCTTTCCGTCGCTGGGGTGGAGAAATGGTGAAAAGCCGTAGGAAATACGTGAGCTCGGTGGCTCTCGTGTTTATTGCAGGCAAAGTCATCATGTGGCACGTTAATGAATCTAACTGGTCTCAGGTTCAGGGCTCGCCGGCAACACTCCTTTGAACGTGCGCAGAATACAAGAATTTGAACGTTCTAAACTTATTCCAAACTCCCTTAGGCAGACCACGGACATTCGTTCCTGAGATGTCAGGCTCTTCGTGTCGGAGTATTTGCACTTCCAGAGCCGGTCAATGGCAGCATGGTCGTACATCACCCCAACGGTCAGTTTCGAATGAAAATGCAAGGCGTCTGGCCTACCCAGCGGTCATGTCTTGCCAAGACCGGATTGAAATAAACCTTCCGGTCGAAATTCAAATTCCTTATTCTCCCGCACCCTCTTCGTGAGTCGCCGTTGCAAGGGTGTCGTGGTAAAAGTGTGGAGTGTGTGTGAAGAAAATAAGGTTTCGTTCGAGTCTCGAGAGTGATGCTTTATATAAGGCGACTACGGTGTGGACGTAGCTATAATAGTCCGAGCGTGAACTGTCACCTGAACGACGAACGACGACGTGAAAATACCAAACTCTAACAGTGTCAGTGATAGTATTGGGATGCTATGGGATGGAGCTGTGAAGTTCTGACGTCAATTATGCAGCTCGATGTCTGATAAACCATAATGCTTAAGCTGTAAGTATTAGTCTAGGATTGGTTGTGCCACATCATGTGATTAATCTACAAGACTGATTTCCCACAATTCCCACTCCTTCAATATTCACGCGTCTCCTCGCCCCCCTCCATATCTGTTTACCGTTCTTGAGGACGTCCAGGTGAATCATTTTCGTCAACCGATAGTTGCATTGATACTCTCTTCAATTTTTGGATTTTTGGTGAGAACAGTGAGGTCCTATGAGACCTTGCGCAAGTTAGTGCATAAACGTTCAAGAAGGTCTGACGTTGTTATCCCATCAACATGAAGTAAACTCCGCCGCTGCTTGGTACTCCCCTATACATGAGGTTCCGTGTCCACTTTTTATTTTTTTTAGGCATTCATACACCTCCCGTGGACTTGAACGACGTGTGTTAGCGGCTTGAACGATGCAAGTCTACGGGAGTTTGTAAATCAGCCGCGTTGAATAGTAATATCCCTTGTCGCCCCACGGATTCTTCCTTGACCCTGGAAGGTTATGTGCATATGCCACGGATGTCCAGATTTGACAGCTTGTCGGTTTGCCCATACCCTCGCTCCGATGACCTGGCGCTCATGCGATCAAAGTCCGACTGGGCATGAAATTGTATTTTGTATCTGGAGCGCAAAGTTTTGAGAGGATTTGGATGCGACAGCATCCATCGTGCCAAGGTAGTTCACATTTTATTTCTACCGTGCCAGCGGTGCTACGCGCGTCCACATCGCACGCCCGTCGTACTGCGTGTATATCGATGCATTCCGTATCTGGGGATGAAACGAGACAATCGAGTTAACCGGGTCGTTTTGGGGCTTGTGTTGATGTGCGCTGTTGGCCACTGGGGCTCTGATTGTCGCCCCCACTGTGTAACCACATCTGGTCGAGTCACTGGGGCGAGCTACACGTAATTTCAGCAACCGGGCAGTGTCTCATCGAACCCGTCTAGTAATTGGTGGCATGTGATATTCCAGTTCCAAAGTTATGATCCAGGATGCGACGTAGAAGTATGCGAGGGTTTTCTTTGGGACGAGTGGCGGTACATTTGTGACGATGCAGGCCACGTAGATTGCTCGAAGCAAGGGATCGTCAGAACCGGCTTTTACTAGACTCATCCACAGAGCAAAAATAACTATACCGCAAGGACAGGTCACGTATATAACTCGAAACGGGATCGAACCAGACCTCTTGGCACAGTTATATCGGCGAAGAGTAAACGTGCATTGTAGACGTATAACATGGGTTATTGTCGGCATCGCTCTAAAATCAAAGTTGGTGATGCTGATTTTGCGATCCCTCTGCGACTGGTCCAGCACATTTCGTTAACGTCGATTAAACCGCTTCAGAGTACTTGGAGCATGTGAGCAGACGTGCTAGATCAGGTTCCGGGCGCCGACGGTCGTTAATATGTTACATAGCCGCATGATAGTGTGACTGCGATGCCGCCGTCAGCACGCAGGATTATTTGTAATGCATTGAAGAGTAGGCTTACTTGCGTAATATCGATCGTGCGGATAGGATGGGGGCCGTAGGGATCTCCACATATTACTCTGGTATGCTGTTTGGATGCGGAACGAATTGATTCCGTCGGAAATGAATACGGCAGGTTGCACTTCCGGGGGAAACCATTGCACCCTTTTGACCACTGATGCTTCTCCCGCGGCTGATGACATAACTCTACAGGATGTATGGATGTACCTGCATAGCCTACGGGCACTAATACAAATGACAACACTGCAATGTGAAGCAACAGACAGCAGTCCACACTAAGGAGTGACAACGATATGACAGTACTTTTGAAAAAGGTTCCAGATCAAGAACCTAGTAGGAGAAATCCCGTCAGGTACTAGTACGTCCGCGGTCAGACCTCTACCTCATTCGCGTGTCCACCAAGACTTGCCAGTGAAGCTCTCACGATTTGAGTGGTGACAGCTATTCTCATGCAGGTCAGGATGTCGCATTGTGTTCTAATGGTGCCATGACAACCACACCTTGTTGCTGAGGGGGCTGGATGTACATAAGTGTAAGTAAGGGTTACTAGTGACAAGTTGAAGGAAGGCAAGGAACTCACAATGAACCCAAGGACAGCTCTCGGGATCATGATGAGAACCGAATCGGTCTTCTTGCGTTCGATGACTGGTGAGAGGTATGCTATACAGCGTGCGGTGCTATTATGATATCAATCACGTTTGGCGGCTTGCTTATCACTAACATGATCATGATGATGCTGTGTGCTGTTTTCGGCATTGGCCGCAAAACCACTGGCGTTGTCACTGTTTTTTAATTTAAAAGTTCAATAAAAAGAATGAGAGTTTATGAGAGGAAAGATCGACGTAAACATGGAAAATAAGGGTTTGTCCTGAGGGAGAGGGAGGACGCCGCCGTCAGCAATATTATCATTTGGTGGCTGCCGCTGCTTGAATTCATACTCCGCGCAAGTTCTGCCCTGGCTCGCTCATTGGATGATAAAACAAAGCACAGCTTAGTCATCAAAACTTCTTATCTCTTGCCAAGTACAGCTTGAAATGCTTTAAGCAGCATGATTTCACGCACGGTAACAGTCCGACGTCAAGGTCCCACAGATATTCCTATATCTACCCACAAGGCGCCCTTTTCCTCCTTTTTCAAGGACGCCCATCTTCCATTTGCAGGAACATTAATTCGCCGCAGCCCCCATTTCATCACCAACGTGCATCAAGGGCAAAATGGTGAACGTCACCTACGACTCTTGTAAGTCCCCTACGTGATTATTTTAAAAAATACTGAACGTAGCACTCGACAGCTGGAGACCTGATATCATCTACAGGAACTGTGTTTAATGAGGGCGATATTGCCTGGACATTAGCATCAACCGCCCTAGTATGGATCATGATACCTGGGGTCGGCTTCTTCTACTCCGGGTTGCTTAGGAGGAAGAATGCCCTCAACATGATATACCTCAGTATGATGACCGTTGGCGTGGTCTCCTTCCAGGTCTGTTACACTTTATGGGATTTTAAGTGCCTCCTGTGTGCTCATCCAGATTGTAGTGGTTCTTCTGGGGCTATTCTCTAGCTTTCAGCGAAACTGCTAGCCCCTACATTGGCAACCTTAGTATGCTTTCCCTCAGAATTAAAAGTTTCCACGTTTGACTGCTATTCGTTAGAATACTTTGCCTTGCAAAATGTACTTGACCAACCTTCCATCGGTAGTACCAGAGTACCGGCCATTGTATTTTGTGTCTTCCAGCTCATGTTCGCTGCCATCACGTAGGTCATGACTATCGTCTCTCATTCGGGGCGCTCATGTAGCTTCAGTCCCATGATCGCCATCGGTGCCGTTGCAGAACGCAGCCGCTTGGGTCCTCTCGTTGCATTCGTTTTCGCTTGGTCTACACTCGTCTATGATCCTATCGCCTGTTGGACATGGAACTCCCAAGGCTGGTCCTTCGTCCTTGGTGGCCTTGATTTTGCTGGTGGTACCCCAGTGCACATATCCTCTGGTACTGCCGCACTTGCAATCTCACTCTACCTTGGAAAACGTCGGGGATATGGCACGGAGCGCCTCGCCTACAAGCCTCATAACACAACTTATGTCATTCTGGGTACGGTATTTCTATGGTTCGGCTGGTTCGGCTTCAACGGCGGTTCTGCCCTCTCCGCAAACTTGCGTGCAACTCAGGCGTGCATTGTTACCAACCTTGCGGCAAGCGTAGGCGGTTTGACTTGGATGTTCTGGGATTATCGTCTTGAGCGCAAGTGGTCCGTTGTCGGTTTCTGCTCTGGGGCTATCTCGGGTCTCGTTGCCATCACTCCTGGTTCGGGCTACGTGGGTTCTCGTGAGTCTTGCTTCTTTTAGTTTCCGTAGAAAAAAATCCTGAGACATGATTAGCGGCTGCTGTTTTGTTCGGCTTCATGGCTGGCACCGTCTGTAACTTTGCTACCCAGCTCAAGTTTATTTTCAAGTTCGATGATACGCTCGATGTAGGTGAACATCCCATGGGCATGAAATCGCCGATGCTCATTCTACGTTAGATCTTCGCGTCGCATGCCATTGGTGGTATTGTTGGCAACATCCTTACTGGTCTCTTTGCTCAAGCAAGCGTCGCTGGTGCTGATGGCATCGCTGTAATTCCTGGAGGCTGGCTTGACCACAACTACCGTCAACTCGGCATCCAACTTGCAGATTCTGTCTCCGGGCTTTCTTACTCTTTCGTCATGACTGTCAGTCTCGTAGCCATATTCTTTCCACACTTCTTTATCTGACTCTTTGCTCGTCAATAGACCATTATATTGTGGATCATGCACTATATTCCCGGCCTCCGACTCCGCTGCGACGAAGAGACCGAGATCCTTGGTGTTGACGATGCGGAGATGGGCGAATTCGCATACGACTATGTTGGTGTTGAAACCGAGCTCATTCCCCGTAGCGAGTACAACGTAGGTGCGTCTTCCGGCAACCGCGAGCCGCAGCACACCACTGCGACGACATCGCAGATAAGCGAGGAGAAGCATAATGGGGAGGAGAATGTCAGTCGTGTACAGTGAGGTTGTTCATAAGCTGCATCGTGGAATTGGGGTTGGGTTTAACACGACTGCGAGAAAGTCTGTCACTCATTTCATTATATTTTTTTTTCTATTGATGCATCCTAGCGTATTCACTACTTGTCTGCATGTTCTGATTTTCTTAACAGTAATGTGCATGTTATTTAGATATCTGGACTTTTTCGAGTTACTTCTTGACGGATTGACGTGATGGCCCCTGTACGGTGGCAAAATATTCTTCAAATTAGTTACTTGTTCATTTAGTGGTATGCTGGTATCATGTGTATCGATACGTATTTCAGGAAAGCAAGAAAGCCGGAGATACGGTTTTACCACTCCACTAATTGTGGGAGTCCAAGGACCCCCGGCCATCGATCGGTTAGCAGTGAACAGTATAAACTGAAGACCAGTCGTGTATTTAGTAATACTCTGAAGACTACGAGCTTATTACGGCAGTCTTTTCCTCGGGACACGAGACCCTGGTGTGAATGGCATATCTCACCGCTCAGGAGGTCCTACATTTCAGGCATAATAATTTAACCACATCGTGGATGAAACCAAAGTAGAATGTACTTGACGGCGGAATGCATGATCGAGACACGTATATAGTTATTCAGAAATCGACGTTTTGACGCTAGCCGTATTATATAGCTGCAGACCGCAGTCAAACTTCATAGCGGCGCACCCGAAGAGGCACATTTCCAGCCTCAGCACTTCCAACAACCCTCGGTCTTGGTACAGTCCCCAAACTCTCTACGATCGGCACGCCAGGGCCATCTGCCATCTCAAACACAAAGTTTCGCACAAGGACGAACAGTACAGCCTAGGACGAATCCAAACTCGGTCAAAATGATCCGGAATCAATCATACTTTGAATACGCAGCTGCGTACCTTAAATTCTGTCAACGCAAATAGCCTCCCTAAGCACATCCGCGCCCCATCACCGAATGTCATTAAATGACGATAGCCCTGAAGGGCTCTGGCACCATGTGTACCCTCGTCCTCTTCGAGCCAGCGTGAAGGTTTGAATGTCTTGGCGTCAGGGCCCCACATGCTAACAGAGCAATTGAGTGCGGCAAGTGGGATAACGACCACTGTTCCCTTTGGGATGCATACGTTCTCGGTAAAGTCACCAGTGGCTGTGCGCATGGGTTCACTGAGCGGGATCACATCTTCTTGTATAGCCTGTCATAGTCGGTTTGAGTGGTTTGGATTAAATTTCTTTCTGACGGACACGCACCGCTCGCTCAATTTCCTTGGCTGCTGGGTGGAGGCGGAGAACTTCATTCACTACAGCATCGAGGTAAGGAAGCTTATTTGTGAAGTTGTCATATGAGGGGGTTGGTCCGAACTCTAGACACTCGTCGCGAAGCTTTGTCTGGATTTCTGGATTTCGCGCAAGTTCTATATAAGCCCACTGTAAAGTTGAAAAACAGAGTGAAAGCAGTGGCCTGTTCGAAACTTACTGTCATGGTGACTGATTAAGATGCAAGGAGTAATGAGAATGCGCAAGCGGTCTTTCGCTAGATGAATGTATGTTACCTGCAGTAGTCTCAAATCCGGCGAGAAGTAGAATTTTTGCCTAGCGGTGACGGAGATCAGTGTCACGTCGTTCAGGAGAGTTCTGTGATTCCTGTACCTCATCTAATACCTTTTGTGGAGTCAGTCCCTCGCTCTCACCAGATTCCTCCGCTTCCACTAACCAACAATTTCAGGGTTTACGATTTTAATCAGAAGGGCAGGACTCACAGAGCGAACTCAAACATGATCTGTCCTCCTGTTCAGTGCCGCCAGTCTCCTTTTCCTTGCGTGTCCGCGATACCATCTCCTGGCATATTTTTCCAACGATCAGATTTAGCTTCTGGGAGAACTGTATGCGAGGCAATGGTAGCTTTAGGATGGAAGGAAAATTCTGCGCCAGGGTGACCAAATTGTAGGAAACGTTAGTAGATGAACTAAAAGCATTCAGGACATGCACGACGTCGGAGTTGTTTCCATGGAGTGCACCGAAATCATGGGACAGAGCGGCTATACCCACACTGTCGAGCCTACGTGGCGAGTGTTGTATGAGCCAGGAGCCTTGTGAAGAGAAGCGGAACTGCATACGAGACGTGATTCATCCTGCATAACATGTCTGAGTTCGCGAATGGGAAACTTATCGAGCGAACCAATACCATTGTTGAGCATCAATTACAGCGCAATCAGCTCCTTGATTCGATTCTATCTCACCGTCCCAAGCGGTCATTGCCTATAACAGATTTTGAGTGCAATGCAGCCGAATGATTAGTGACTGACCTTGTGAGCGGTATCGTGGACGAGAGGCATCAAGCTGCGAATGGCAATTGAGGTAAAGGCAGGGTTGAGAGCCTTGCGCCGCCTGATTAATAAGATAATGACATGGATTTAGTTTAGCACAACTTGGGGGTCATAACTCCAACATTTTGTGATCTTCGCCGTCGGCCCATAACACTCCTCTTCCGACCTGTCAGTCGCAGAAGCGCACCATCATCTTATAGCTGCAAAAGGAGGTAAGGGGACATACTGTCGTCTGAATGGCAAGCTTGTTGAATGGAGTCTGGTTATATGACCACGTGTCTCTTGCAAAGAAATGAGAGATCGCCTTCGGGTCCCATAGTACGACTCTGGACAGTCCTAAGACGTGGGGTACCTTGTACACCGGTCCGTACTCTTTGGCCCAGTGCTCATACAGTCCAGTGATGATAGCGGCGGAATTGACTGTATTGGCGAAGCCAAACAACCAACTTGGGCTCTGAGGTCCTCGTATACGTGTCGTTCGTTTTATTTGACGATATTCTTGCAGGAGATAGAGGGACACCAATATCAGAACTGAGACGCATGTCGTTGAGCCCACCAGGAGCCATGAGAGACAAAGATCCTTGAAGGCAAGCCACATATCCCTACCGCTGTGTTTATGATGCGACCGTCACGATCAGTAAGCACTTAAGTACTAGGAGCAGAGAACAGGTAATTGATCATGGGGAGCAAGGGTGAAAATGACGTGGCCGTGACGCGACACCGACGCGGCGCTCGAAATGAATTCCAAATACTTTTGATCTTGGTTATTGATGACAGGCCCCGGAGTGCTGAAATGCACATATAGATCTAGATCTCACCACATTTACAACGCTTATCCTCCACAATCATTGATGATGGGTTAATTTGTGTGTGCCTTGGAGTTGGACCACTGAACCAGACGTTGCGTTCGGTTGAGCGAGTTTGCAGAACGCTGCACCGAACGCGTTCAAGACGTTCGGTTCGGCGCTCGAACACCCAAAGCATCCGTAATTCATGAAGAAGAAAGTGCGTATAGCGTGTGTCTGCGCATGTAGAATCAAAGCGAGGCCATGAAGACGAAGATTGTGTGGGTCGTGTGTATCCCAGAGATGAGCGTGAAAATCACACTGGGGTGCATTGGTTTCGCGTGCACTATGCATAACAGAGTGTACAGACCAAGTTCGGAAGAGGCGTATTCAGTGATTGGTTTGAAGCGCAACTAAGAATCACGTTGGAGAATTAGTTAGCGGTGAAGTCTGCGAGAAGTGCAGCATCTGGAGTTCGAATGTTGGACATGAGAGGGCGGGAGTGCACGATGGTGCAGTAGTGGTGGTGGTGGGCACGGCATGACCACGATTCGATCAACATGTTTAGTAGAACAAAATGAAGAAAGTGCTATGGCACACGTACCTGGTATCTAACACCACAGTGATACCAATGACTACCAATGATCGAAGGAATGAAGCCGTTCCAGACCAATGTAAGTATGAGCCAAGTCGCCGAAAAGGGTGGAACGGCTAGCAGGTGCCTAAGAGTTGAGGCTGTGAAGAAACTAAGTGGGTAACCTCGCAAGCCGACAAAGCAGCAGCGATAACACAGCTGTGCAGATATCTAAATGGACCGTGGGGAATCGCTGAGCACTTGGTCATGTTGATATTTGGAAGTGTCCTGTAAATTTGGTGTATGCTAATTAGCGCTAATTTACTGTGTTAATCTGGGAGGCCCAAAATGCCCCGTTAATCAGGGTTAATCTGCTTGATATATTGTATCAGCTAATCTGCTTGAAGAGTGAATAAGAATGTCGCAATATTGCTCATTTTTTGAGACAAGCCAACGTTAAACACTGGCCGTCGGAGGCCCGAATGGTTGACTTGGAGATACACAACAGACTTAGCTTACTTGCACTTTACCTCGAAAATCTCCCAGACACTATACCCTTGGTGCATGCTTCGGCTACACAGTATGGCTTTGACTTTTATGCTGCTGATGACGAAGATATCTTGGACATGGGCGAGATTGGCGCTCTGAATTGGGCATCCAAAATTCGACTGGGTCAGCGCAATAATGGGCCAATGACATCTTCAAGGAGCGAGGTTGAATCACACTCATACTTTTATGCGGAACGCAAATCCCGCCAAAAAATTGCTGGTTCGATGGCAAGACATGAACGAAACAATTTTCCACGAGCGTACAGCTTCAGGTATGGATTTGTCTGAAGACCTTCCACTCCCTGGATGCCATCCACCTCAACCAAGACCCATCCACCCAACGATGATGATGCTGAGTGGCTGAACAACGAGAGAGGACTGCTGAGTGAGTTTGAAAAGGCTGACTGGGATGCCAAATTTACAAGTAAATTAGCGCTAATTATCAGACTTGCAAATTTACGCTAATTTACATAGGTTAATTTGACCTCCCAGACAGCCTCTGCGCTAATTAGCCCTGTTAATCTGGCCTCAGACCAGATTTACAGGACACTAGAACTTGGAACAGTCACTTTCGAGATACATAGTACTTTCAAACATTTATGCTCAAGCTCCATCGGGAGCACATCAAATGCGGATCTGAACAATCTGAACCCTCGATCCAGTGCATCTCAAATGGTGGTCTAATGATGGTCTGTGATGCATCGATGTACCGTGTCGAGTGTCGTCTCCTTGTCAAGCCCCAACCATTGTACCGCATCAAGCTCGTCCCCGACATCTACGCTGTATGATGGCAAATACATTCCGCTTCGAGGTTTACCTGCCGTGTCAAAGCTCACTCATGACGTGTCAGCCCCGTGTCACGGCTGGGCTATCCCTCACCAATTATCCATGCAGCGTCACTCCCTCGTAAATGCTTCGTCACGGCTACTACACGCCACGTCAAGCCCCACCCTACGCGTCAGTATTCTGTCAGCAGTGCAGTTGCATGTCTTGCACTTAGTAGGTATATTTTCTGTCTACCATATTCAGATGAGTGTCTCCTTCCACCCTAATAGAGCTAGACGTCCTAAGTACTGCAGGATTATTTAGTTGCGACTATCCAAGAAATCTTGTCTCAAGCACTCCTATGATTTAGAGAAAAAATAGCGTCGCACTTTTGGAAATCTATACATCTTATGGCCATTGTGAGTGCTTCGATATACGAAATGAACACATCGAAACCGTCCTCTTGGAACTAATTGAACATAAAATGTACTCCAGTTCGTATCTAGACATCATAACCTATCGGTGTTCTGGGAGACCCACTCTTTCACGACCACAGTATATTCGTTCTTGTCGTGTGATTTGATGAACGAGATGTCGCCAGTGCTGGTTCGGATGAGGCAGCACAAAATAGCAAAGTGATGATCAAATTAGTGCGGGTATGTCATTGCTATCATCGTCACATTTTCTAAGCGTGTTGTGAATCTCGTTCAGAGTGCATTTCCTGTGAGAATCCCAAGACATCCCGTCAGTATTGTTCCTTGCCATGATATTGTTGCTATTCGTACGTTGCATAGCTGCAGCGGCTTCTGCGTCTGACTCAGGGGTAATGCCGTATCTCTGCAAAATGATTTGAGTGATATCACAAAAGGTAGTGATGATAAGCGACTCACATCTTCTTCACGGCAAGGAGCATCGACAGGACGCCTGGAAAGTTTTACATGAAATAAGCTTAAATTCAAACGTCGGGGCTGGAGGTGAATTGATGGGGGAGCATTTGCAGGTCGAGTGCTGGAGCGCAGGAAGTCAAAGAAGTTGCGCAGACGTCGTAGAGATGATATGTCTGGGGAGCGATGAAGCGCGTGGTTTGTGTCATCACCCCAGAATTCATTGCCCTGCATCATTGTCAGGCTAGCAAGAGGCGGGAAGAAAGAACTAGACTCACACATCTCGCCGAGCCTCTGTTCGGGTTGTTGTTGTGCCGTCTAGGCGCGAAAGAGATCTAATGAGATAAATGAGCAAAGGATCAGATCATTCGAAATTAAGTAGCGCACATCTTTATATCGAGGTGCACATCCCTGATAAAGAAGTTAGAAGAGGTATGAAATAAAAGTAAAATAACGCGCCTTGAGCTTCGTGTTGGACTCTGCATCGCTCTAACCGATGCACAAACCTATTCAGAAAAGATACTAACGAGAGCAATGTACACACGCACGCCAACGCGCTTTAGTACTGCTTCCAGGTTCCATACATAGATTTTTGCATCCGGTCCAGAGATAGCACTGGCAAAGTATTGACCATCAGAGGATATGGCGACAGACCAGACTTGGTCATCGTGCCAGAGTGGGTCTCCAACTTGCTGATTGGTTTCAAGGTCCCAGATGCGGACTGAGTGGTCTAGTGATGCGCTGAGAAGATGGCATCCATCGGGAGACAGACAAAGTGATGTAACGTGATGGGTATGACCCCGAAGTTCTTTCCCATCAATCGATTGCCATTTTCGGATGGTGGTGTCATATGAGCCAGAGAAGATGTATACGCCATCCTTGGACCAACATAATGACGTCACCCAGCCTTCATGTCCCTCCATCTCCATGAGCAGCTCGCCGTCCTTTGACCACACACGGATCATATTGCCTTTTCCGCCGCTCGCAAGTTTGTCGCCTTGTGGGGAGTATTTGATTGTCCTCACCCATTCATCGCTTGTCTTTATTGGGGGTGCAATTTGTCTGCCAGTAGCTGGGTTCCATCGTTGTATAGTGCCGTCAATGGATCCACCTGCTACCTCCGCCCCATTCGGTGACCAATCGAGGCACCACACTCCATCATTATTCCCCTCCCACGGGTGACCTACCAAGCTCCCCTCCTTTATGTTCCACAGCCGGACTGTGCCATCTCCGCATCTACCTACGACCATCAATCCATCCGGAGACACTGCTATTGTCAATACATCGCTGCCGAGAGGCTTTCCCATCGGCTGTCCAGCTCTTGTCCACTGGCGGATTTGATAATCTGGGATACTCAATATATTGCCACTAGTGCCCAGGCAGGCACGTTCATAGCTGTACCTCGAGCTGCTACACTTGATAGTGCACTCTGTCATCAAACTCCCTGCTGGAAGTTCCGGTGTTGGTGCCTTCCACGATGCGGTCCGAGTGTTGTGGTTGACAAAGTAGGACCGACCAAGTGGTGAGATGTGCCATTCGCATCCAGGAATGAGCAATCCGTCGTAATCTACGCTCGACCATGAGTTCCTCGCTGTCATCTCACTTTTCGTCGCTCACCTAGTCGCACTCCCGGTAAGGGTCGGTGAAATGACATCATGAAGAGTGTCCCATCGCAATATATTGGTTCATCATCCCCTCCCGCAGACCACATGGGAGGGAGCGCTTCATTCCCTCCTGCTTGACATTGAGTTGGTCGATTGGTTTCACAACATGCTTGCTCACCTTTCCAAAGTGCATCCTGGCGGTGCTGCGCACCATAGGGTGGCGGATACATTTCGTGCTTCAGGGGAGCAACTGGTCCTGATGAGTCCAAGAGCAGTCCTTTATTTGCCTCTTTCTGTTTCGCTGACATGACAATGATTGGGGACGACGTTACTGATGGTGGAGGTAATGAAGAGACCTGTTTGACATGCTGTGTCGCATCCTGTGCTTGCAGGCGCCCGCTTAGGTGATATCGATGTCCTGTGCAGTAAGATGTTGTAATCTAGGCGTCAATTATTACCTGCACGGTGGAGTGGGACGCAGTTATGCAAATTATGTATGGCAGACGGTCGACAATTCGACGCGATAAGGTCAATAACAGGGGCGCGAAGGTTTCGAGTCGGTATTCACAACCAACCCAGCCACCAGGAGAAAAATATTCATGTCGTAGTCCTAGTACGTCGCGTGAGTTATGAAGACATTTGCTGAGATCCTCCTTTCAATAATTTACTTTCCCTGTCGCAGTAGTAGTCATGCTGCATATCCTCTACGCGCCGACCACGTGACTCCAGCCCCCAGTCCCTTTCTCTCATTACCGCCTCCCAATCTGTCAAAACGATCCCCCTTCTTACCGTCACTCATTCAATCTTTCGTACTCTCTCCCCCTTACCACTACTCTACCCTGTCAGGCGCAACGCCGCTTCCTTCTGCCTCCGTGTTCACACAACCGTCCGTCCCTAGGACCCTTACCGTTCTTCGAGTATAAGTAGCCCATGTACACTCATACCTAGAGAGCGACGGCGGAAGCGAATCCCATACTCAGATCCCCGTTCCAAGAACGACCGAAAGCCTCCTATCTAGTCCTAATCCTATCTTTGTTCGTGTTAACACGTCTCTTATCTGTCTCGTTTCGTTCGCAATTCCCTGCCGAACTCATAACTCATACCCAGCCTTACAATGCGAACAATTTATCACTGGCCAGTGCACCTCGTACTGTGTCATTTGGTTATCTCGATGAAGCGTGTCAGATACCAACGGTGTAGTTCTCTGATGCGTTGATAATAATATTCATTGAGAGAGATGTGGATTGAGTACTGAGTAGTCAAATGATGCTCTGACAAGATAACATTCGACAGAAAGACGGACCTGACAATGTCGACATGCCCCCTAAGAACGACGAGCCCTTCCCCGCCAATGGACTGCTACGGGTGGTGCTATCGAATGACGCGGAGCAGATGTGTGCGCTGTCCTTGATCCAACACAACGACAATACCAAGTTGTCATGTCCCTTGACCTCGATGAGCGGCTCGCTCATCTGTTGACCACTCGCGGACCATCTTGATGATCTAGAACCTCTGAGCCAACGGCAATACGCTAGTTGGAAATCCACTCTTGCACGACAAACCCCACGTGAAGCTCTGAGTCAAGTCATCTCGAGTTCCATTTCGCATTGCATTCACACTGCTTTATCAGGGACACAACATAATCTTCATAGAGACGTGCGCCCATGATCAGCTGATCCTTCATCCATTAATATTTTTAGGTCTCTGACAGTGACACCTGTGTTATGTCGAAACAGCACGTCAACATTTGTCAGTATAATTCCATCCTGTTTGAAACATTTGCTACAGGAACATGACTTCTGGGGGGATGACACAAGCCGCTCAATTCCGCTTGCAGGCCCATCAACCCCTTCATCATGACGGGGGCAATTTCTGTGGCGTCCTTTGATGTGAACCTGCAAATGGACAATACCAATACCGCTTCAGCCCTGGCCCGAAAATTCGGCGAATTATATAGATAGAACCTGAGATTGAAAATTTGAGGTTAGCATACAGTTTTCTTACGATACCATTACATAGTCAGAGCAGTCAAACCTCATAGCGGCGCACCCGGAGAGGCACACTTCCAGCCTCAGCACTTCCAACCACCCCCGGCCTTGGTAACGTCCCCAAACCCTCCACAATCTGCACGCTAGGGCCATCCGCCATCTCAAACACAAAGGTTCGTAGAAGGACGAACAGCACAGCCTGAGACGAAACCAGACTAGGTCAAACAATCCGGGACAGATACTCTCAGTGCGCAGCTGCGTACCTTGAACTCTGTCAATGCAAATAGCCTCCCTAGGCACATCCGCGCTCCATCACCGAATGTCATTAAATGACGGTAGCCATGCAGGGCTTCTCTGGCCCCATGAGTACCCTCGTCCCCTTCGAACCATCGGGAAGGTTTGAACGTCTTCGCGTCAGGGCCCCACATGCTAACAGAGCAATTGAGTGCGGCGAACGGGACGACGATCACAGTCCCCTTTGGGATGCATACACTTTCGGTAAAGCTACCGGCAGCTGTGCGCATGGGCTCGCTGAGTGGGATGACGTCTTCTTGCGTAGCCTGTCACAGTCAGTTCGAGTGGTTTGTGTTGCATTTGAGTCTGATACGCACCATTCGCGGGATCTCTTTGACTGGTGCGTGGAGGCGAAGAACTTCGTTCGCCACAGCGTCCAGGTAGGGAAGCTTATTCGCGAGGTCGTCATATGAGGGGGTCGGTCCGAACTCTAGACACTCGTCGCGAAGCTTCGTCTGCACGTCTGGATTCCGCGCAAGCTCTACCAAAGCCCACTGTGGAGTTGAGAACAACGGATGGAGCAGCGGACGGTTCGAAACTTACTGTCATGGTTACTGATAAAATGCGAGCAACGGTGAATACCTAATTCTTTTGCCAGACGAATGCACGTTACCTGCAGTGGTCTCGAAGCCGGCTAGAAGGAGAACCCTTGCCTGGCGGAGATGGAGATCAGCGTCCCATCATTCAGGAGAGTTCTATGGTTCGTGTACCTCGTCTATTACTTCTTGTGGAGTCAGCCCCGCACTCTCGCCAGATTCCTCCGCTTTCACTACGCAACAATTTCAGGGCTTACAATTAGGTAAATGAACGGCAGAACTCACAGAGCAAACCCAAGCACGATTTGTCAGCACCGCCAGTTTCCTTTTCCTTGCGTGTCCGCGATAGCATCTCCTGGCATATTTTGCCAATTATGAGGCGAAACTTTCGAGCGAATTGTGTGCGAGGCAATGGCAGCTTCAGGATGAAAGAAAAATTTTGTGCCAATATGACCAAGTTGTTGGAAACATTGGCGGATGAACCAAATGCATTCAGGAGGTGCACGACCTCGGAGTCATTGCCATCTAGTGCGCCGAAGTCATGTGACAAGACGGCTATGCCCGCACTGTCAAGTCTATTAAGGATGTGGCAGGTGCTGGATAAGACATCAACCTGGTAGAAAGGAATGGATGTGCATACGAGATATTATTCATCCTGCATAATGTGTCTGAGTGTGCAGGTACAAAATTTTTGGGGAGAAAAATACCATTGTTGAACATCGATTACTGCGCAATGAGTTCTTGGGTTCGATTCTATCTCACCGTCCCAAGCGATCACCGTCTGTAACACGTTTTGAGTGAAGTGCAGGGTGAATCGATTAGTGACTGACCTTGTGAGCGGCATCATGAAAAACAGATGTCAAGCTGCGAATAGCAGCTGCGCTAAAGGCAGGATTGAGAGCCTTGCGCTGCCTGACAAATGATAGAAAATGACATGGATTTAGCTTGTCACACTTGGAGGCCTTACTTCCAACCTTTTGTGACTTTCACCATCGGCCCACAACACTCCTCTTCCGATCTGTCAGTCGCATAAGCGCGCCGTTGCCCTATAGCTGTACAGGAAGATAAAATGACACACCGTTGTTCGGATAACGATCTTGTTGAACGGAATTTGGTTATACAACCATGTGTCTCTTGCAAAGAAATGAGAGATTGCTTTCGGGTCCCATAGTATAACCTTGGACTGTCCAAAGACACCCGGGACCTTGTACACCGGACCGTACTCCCTGGCCCAACGTTCGTACAGTTCAGCTGTAACGGTGGAATCTAGCACTGTCTTGGCAAAGCCAAACACCCAGCCTGGGCTCTGAGGTCCTCGTATGCGTGTCGTTCGTTGCTTTCGGCGATATACTTGTAGGAGATAGAGGGACGCCAGTACCAAAACCGAGATACGTGTCGCTGAGCCTGGCAGGGGCGAGACGAGGGAAATGTCCTTGAAGGCAAGCCAAACGTCCCTGCCCCAGTGCTTGCTTTGCAACAAACCCATGATGATGGTTCTTAACGAGATCGATCAGTACCCGCTCTCAAATACTAGCCACAGGCGGCAAAAGGGCAGGTGAGATGCCCGATGTCATGATGCCCGCTGACGTGCCGGCCGCATCTGCATCAGGGCCCATCAGTGAAGTTGGCAACAGCCAGCGCCCACGGCGGAGCCTATATCTCATGTATTATATGGTACTACTTGGTGGCAACTTAGTCATAGTGACAGTGCAGTCCAAACAATATTCCCCGACTCTACGAAGTAGGGAGGGTTCTGTCAGCTCCAAACGGCCAGGCACCTGTATGCATCTCATGTATTATATGGTACTACTTGGTGGCAACTTAGTCATAGTGACAGTGCAGTCCAAACAATATTTCTGTCAAACGAGAGAGAAGGGGACAATTGCCAGCGGGTGGGTCCAATCAACTGTTCGCCTATATCTCCGATTGCGACATATATAGGCCCATGAAACTATCTGAAAGACTGGCGACCGTTGCTCGATTTTCGATTGTCATTAGTGACTCAGACGTGGGTGCGTCACGCAGCGGAATAATTTGCAAGTAGAACTGCGGGGGGTAAATACTTGTTAGGGTGCCATGAGAAGGCAAGGATATAAGGTATTCACGCTCAGCGCTCAGCGTTGACGCGGACGTTTTCACTGTACAAGACGGTGGGACAATTTTATGCAGCTTCGAAGGACAGTAAAAATGATGAACCAAATGACTTTACACGTACGCCAAATATTCGGCATCAATTAATTATGTAATCATTCATCCGATGAGGACGTTGGATCCGCCTTCCAGTTGCCTTCCAGCACTAGTGCGCACTCGCATTGGAACAACATCCTTGGGGCCCGATCGAGACGAAGCAAAGCATTCGGTCGCTGGAAATTGCAAACTGAACACTCATTCCTCACAGCTAACCGAACTCCTGGATTATCGTTACCCTCCAACCAGTCCAAGGCATCACCAGACTGTTTATGCTCGTTATGTCTCCCGGGTGTTACCCCTCATGGGCCTCCAAAGAATGTGATTCATCCAGGTTTACTTCGAACTTTACCAGGTTGGCAAATATGAAGAATTTCTTCGGTGGCGCACACTTCCTCAGTCTTTTGATCGACATATCTGGCGGCTTGTAATGGGCGCGTCTTACTACCTGCGAGTCCATCAAGGGTATGGACAGAGTTTGTCTTAATCTCATGAGGCCATCATTTCTGGTGCATCTACAATGGAACATGCCCGTCGGATTATTTGCATTGACGCGTCTTCACATAATCATGCCAAGGAACGCTAGCAAACGATTCCATGCCAGGGCAAATTCTTGGATCATTGGAACCGCTTGCCATGGCTCCGTTGATTTAGTTGTATCTTCGGGCGACCATTACAGCTGACAACGTTGTCGAGTCACTACGCTCGCTTCTCACTGGCATTGCCAATTCTCAACACATCCCTTTCACAACTTTTGTCACGGAGCCAGTTCTTCGTCAATGCGTCACCTCGACGTTAGTACACCCACACTTGCTTGTCTGGTCTTGCTCGCGTCGATCACAAGCTAATACCTTCAAGCCTGTTGGATGATCGGGGGAGTCACGCGTCATGGACCATGCTAAGTTACAGTATGATTGCTTGTATTTTGTGACCAGCGCTAATAACGCTGGTACAGATGCAAATCACGCGTCTTGACTGCGCTCGTGCATCAACATTCGACCTGTGAATGCGATGTGCGAAGTTTTTGTGAATCCCTTACCCCTTAACTCGCCCTTTTAATGAGATTACACAGCCATCTTTAGAGACATCATTGTGAGGCGGGTATGAAGGCCGACAGTTCAATGTAACCAAGTCAAGCGGCAGCGGCAGCACGGCGGTCTCAAGTGTGCATGCAGGGATGGCCGACACAAAACAAAGGTTCACTGTTTACTACTTATTTCCATACGACCAGATGCCATTTTGCACCACCCTCCGATTTCTAGTTCTAGAACCAAGCGCCTTCCTATCGGTGTCGCTAACAATGGCTGATATGCTTGTTGGAACAACATCGATATCACGATCACGTTTGTTCCTGTTCCCGGTATCAAATCCTGTGTCTCATTGTCCAGGAAGTGCTCTCGCCATCAGCGTAAGAAGCTATAATTCATCGTAGAATAGATGCGGTACACTGATTGTAAAGTGTATAGATAAATGCACCACTGGCGGAATTCTTCCATTGATATAGTGGTCTTCAGATCCAGCTGTTGGAGGTTATTGATTCGCGGATGGCTTTGAAACTGTTTCGTCGGCTTTTGGCATACACAACTTTTTTTGCCTCCTCACTTTAGGCTAACCTGATGTCGAGTCGTCGACAGTACATCAGGTATGATGCGGTAACAATATGATCAAGTTTGATGAATAAATAAGTGTTCATCGGCCTGTACCTCCGCAGGGGGAGTGTACGAATACATCACATTGAGTACTCGGCTGACGATAGTTCAGGTATTTTGAGAAGAAAAGACATCCACCGAGAACCGTTTTCGAGCCGAAAAGGCTCCAACCATCGTGGGACTTTACATCATACAAACTTACATAGCGTGTAAACTTGGAAATTCAAAGTTCACGCTTATACGTTTTACAATAGACATGCCTCTACCATCATGCATCATGGCATCAGCACTCCGCACGATTCTCTCACAGAAAAATATGGCAGAGTTAGAGTATTCTGGGATATATAGTGCGGTGAACCTACTGCTGGTAGACTCGTCACGGTTCAGTCAGCGACAATGTCTTCCTTGGCGCAGGATGCTATTCCGCAACTTGATCTGGGAAACACGTTTGGGGCACTTTTTATTGGGGTTGTCCTCGCAGCAGTGTTAGTAAACTATTTGCTCATTATGCAGTCAAAAGCTGAGCGCTTCATGTGACCTGTCGTCGTAACATATTCCATGAAACAGTCTCTTCGGTCTAACCAATGTTCAAGCTTTCATCTACTTTCAGGCGCACAAAAGTGCGGGGATAACATTTTTCAAGCTGGTTGTACGTTCATGCTGCCTTGTTGTCGGTTCTGGTCTTAATGTCACGTTCTGGCAGGTTACCTGGCTTTGGTATGTGTCCTTTCAAGTTGCAATTATTGATCGCGTAGAGATTTTTTCCCAAACTTTTAGGATATTTGATGCTCTGCATCTGGCCTTGACAATCCATTGCGTCTATTACTATTTGGTAACCAACTATGCGAACTTTGATGTGCTCGCGGAAATCGTATGGAGTCTCAAAGTGAGTTTTTATATTGGCTCTCTATGCAGCCTCTAATAGGTCGGGACAGCTTCAGTTAGTAATCAACGTAAGTTGTGTTTCTTGTTCTCTGTGATCCGCCCACAACTCACACTGCACAGATTTTCATCATTCCTACGGTACATCTGTAAGTTCAATAACTGTTACTGCAACATTCAAGTCACATTTTGGTTGATAGTTTGTATGTTCATCGCATATGGAAAGGTGATTATCCCCCTACTATCGTGAATTTACTACATCTGCTAAATGAAACTAGTAAGCAAGGGCCGATCAAGAGCTCTCCCGGCCATAGCATTGGTGGGTTTGCCATCGGGATTCAGTCACATTTCATTATATTGATTCACTGTCAGACCATAGTCGTGGTCCTAAGTTCAGGTGAGTCTGTTGCCTGCAGATGTTCTTCATGCGATCTTGAACCTCTCCTCAGGTGTTGCCATCCGTGAGATTTCAATGGTTTTCTTGTTATTGGCTCATCGTTTGACCTATCGATAGCCCTTGTGTGGGCTCAGTGAGTCGAGTAGCTCCTTAACTTCAGAAAATGCTGATAGTGAGTAGATATAAGGTTAATTTGTTCAAAGATTTGGTCGGAATCGAGTGGTCAACATACTTGTCCTTGGGAGCGGCTACTTTTGTTGATTTTGTCATCGCATCATCGCTATGCTATCTCCTCGCGACTTCGCGTACTGGGTTCTCTAGGTGCGGAACAGTTCGTACCCTATCGGCCTGATATGCTAACGCAGATTACTCAGCACCGATTCATTCATAACAAAGCTCGTGGGCTATACCATCAGTACTGGCTGCCTGACAAGGTATCCCTCCTTCCAGCCTACCTCATAGTACCTTGACTAATATTTCGACAGTATATGTTCGATGTCAATCATAATCACAGTGAGTTTATATCCATTGTATCGTCTACATCCAAGGTCTCTGAGGATTGTCTACAGTGTGCTGTGATGCCGACAACCTTCATCTTCATCGGTCTCCAATTTTTAGTGACTAAATGTATGACCAACAATTCATTCTCTCATGATCGTGCTGACCAGCGGTATATACCATTTCAAGTATATGTCAACTCGTTTATCGCATTCCTGAACGCGCGATACTACATGCAGGCCAACGTGATTGTCGATTCTCACCAATTGTATGAACGCCACGGTGTCTACCACCCGGGACTCAACATTAGCACGTCGCAAAACGAAGAGGTCCAGAAATCCCAAAAAGACCCTGAGGAAGTAATGCTGCATACCACCCAACCTATCCAGGCTGCCATGGTTGGTGATTGTGTCGTTGATAGTACGGAGGGCTAATTGACACACCTTAGCCATAGTCGCCCACAGTGGAAATGAAGTCTTTCTCGTTATTGGTAGGCATAGATTGTCTAATCGAGAGAACATTCGTCAAAGATCTGAGTTCATAATAAATTATCATTCGGATTCTGACAATATTTGCGGGGAGTGAGTCGGTTTGTTCTCTTGTAAACGTATGACCAGATTCGATTTCGCATCAGGTTCTGAAATGAACAAGCACATACTCCCATCTAACCATGGTAGGATTCAAAATATGTAAATGGTACGTCAGCTGCAGGGTCGTCGGACTTTAGAAATGACGACGTCCCTTTGGCGTCTTGGCGGTTGTGTTGATACATAGCCAATGGATCCAATTGCAATTCTCTACTACTCCATTTAGAACAACTCGCGGGGAAAACACGAGTTCCGGGAGGAGCGACCGTGAGGAGGCTGGCAGGCTTTTGTTCGCGAGACATGATGGTGCAAGGTTCAAACTTAGAGCTTAACTTAAAGGATGGGTGGAACTTCGATGAGAATTATCCATGATGACTCAAGTACCGACTCATTCGCCGAGGGGTCCATTCTGTATGCAGTCGCCAGTGCATGGACTAGAAATGTATTGGTGCACCGTCCTTATAGATGGCAGTGCCGCGCTGACAAGTACTGCCGCTAGGTGCCTCATTCATCGTGACCTCACAGTACAGGATGCCATCACCACAAGCTATCCATCGAAGGGCAAATGACAACACGCTTACCTCATTCTGGATCATATATAACAGCCTGTGATGGCAAATCCACATCACTGCTGGCAACAGAGTTGGCACAGCCAGCGATGTCTTACTCGACGGAGGATCTCCTCTCCAAAGTTGATCTCGGAAACACGTTTGGGGCATTTTTTATTGGGGCCGCCCTTGCAGCGATGTTAGTAAACTCAGGCTACTGTTTTTGACTAATTGCATAACTGGCGCGACAGTCTCTTTGGTCTAACCAACGTTCAAGCTTTTATCTACCTTCAAACGCATAGGGAGACAGATATAGTATCGTATAAACTGGTCGTACGTCTATACTGCCTTTGTCAATTCAGTGATTTGATTGCTCTCGGTATCAGGTCTTCTGGCTTTGGTAGGTGTTCCTTCCAGTTACAATTCCCGAGGACGTCGATTTTACAGTACTGCCCCGATCTTGCAGGATACTTGACGCTCTACACCTGGCATTGCTTGTCCATTGCACCTACCACTATCTAGTGAACAACTACAACAACTTCAGCGCGCTCACGGAAATTGTATGGAGTTTCAAAGTGAGTTTCTAGTTTAGCCTTTTCCACATCATCTATCGGTATTAATGGGCTTGTAGCTTCAAGTGTTAGTCAACGTATGTCGTATCTACTACGCTTTATGATCCACATCTGACACATTCCACAGGTTCTCATCATTCCTATAGTACATCTGTGAGTTCGATTTGCACCATTACGTGCAAAAGTCTGATTTTGACCATAGTTCGTACGTTCATCGCATATGGATATGTAATTGTTTTACATCATGGATTTGCGCATCACCTAATACAATCAACCTAGTGAGTAAGGGCCGAACAAGAGTTCTCCCGGCTATAGCATTCGTGGGTTTGCAAATTGGTGTGGTGTTTCGTTCTGTTGATCCACTACTAGGGTATACTTGTGGTCCTATGTTCAGGTGAGCCATCACCTGGAAATGTTCTTCACTTGATCTTGAACCACTGATTCCCTCAGGTGTCGCTATTCGTGAGATCCCAAAAATTCAATGGTATTATCATTATTGGCTCATCATTAAACCCTATCATAGCTGTTGTCTGGGCCATGTGAGTGAGATGGCTCCATTACTTCTCGCATACGCTGAGAAAATGATTAGGTATAAGTGTCATTCGTTCAGGGATTTGATCAGAATCGAGTTCTGGACATATGGGATTGTGGGCTCGGCTGCCTTTGTGGATATCGTTATTGCATCATCACTATGTTATCTCCTCGTTACTTCTCGTACTGGATTTTCAAGGTAAGGAGTAATTTGGAGCAGCGTGTATCTGATATGCTAATTGTGGATGCTTAGAACCGATTCATTCTTGGCGAAGCTTGTGGGTTATACCGTCAGTACAGGCTCTCTAACGAGGTATTCGATTCTCCAGCTACCCAGTAGTACCTTGTTAACATTTTTGCAGTGTATGTTTAATTATGGTTATCATTACAGTGAGGTCTCGCCTGTTGTGCTATCAAATATCTCTGACGCTCCCTGACAGTGCGCCGTGCTACCGAAGACCTTTATCTTTCTCGCCATTGATTTTCTAGCGGCTAAATGTATGAACAGTGTATTCTCCGAGGATCGTGCTAATGAGGGGTACCGTTTCAAGTATATGTGAACTCCTTCTTCGCACTCCTGAATGCCCGATACTATGTGCGGGACAACGTAGACGCTGTCGATTCTGCTGGATTCCATATGCGCCATGGCGTCTACCGCCCGGAGCTGCGCATTGGCAGTTCGCAAGACCCGGAACTACAGGCGTCCCGGAAGGATTCCAACGATGACGTGCTGCACATCACACACCCTATTCAGGATATCGCGGTTAGTAGTTGTGGTATTGTTGATGGAAGAGGGTTAAATGACATGTTTGAACCACAGGCACCAGCAGCATCGTCGTTGGAGATGCAGTCTTTCTCGCTGGCGTGATGAATTGATATGTGTGAAGATCGAAGAGGCTCGGACTAGGAGAGGGAATGAGACTTTGTATTGTGTCAAAGACTGCAGAACGATATTCGACGGGGAGAGGTATTAATACGCTGATTGAGACGGAGAATCAAAGGAAAACGTGTATGAAGCATGTAACGAAGAGTGATTGCGTATGTATCTTAAAAGGATGAGTACGTACGAGAGTGACGTCGATAGTCATATTTTGACAATATGCATTGATTATTATTCACGTTACGGTTTCCTCACGAGATATCGCTCGCGATAACACGTGAAATAGAGGATCAGGAATCGCAATGTATAAGCTGGCCATACGTTTATATTGCCTTGTTTTCATTTCCATTATTGACGCTATGTCAGGTTATCTGGTTATCTCGGACAGAGTGTTCGATGTTTCACAGCTAGCAATTGAAGTACGTCCATAAATATGGTGGGTAAGGAGTGATAATTAACTTTGAACTCATAAGTTATTTGTGAGCACTACTCGTGAGGAAACGCACAAATAACTACTGGAAGTCTATCACGCCAACGAGAAAGAATCCATTTCCATCTTCCCCGTCGTTGGCCACTGGATAAACCATGACATTAGCCCTCTTGTATCAACAATAATACAATCACTAACCATGACAGTCTGGGTAGGTCGAGTGGTATGCAACACTACATCATCGGACACATCTGTCTGAGGCTTATCGTCTTGCGAGGTGTCAATGCGCAGCTCGGGGCGGTAAACGTCATGGCGGACACGAAGTTTGGAAGAACCCACACTGCCTGTGTTGACCTGCAGGTAGTATCCGGCGTTCATAAGTGCCATGAACGAGTTCACGTATACTTGAAACCGTACAGCTAGTCAGCACGATCCTGAGAGAATGTGTTGATCTTACATTTGGTCACTAAGAATCCCATACTGAGAAAGATGAAGTTCTTCGGCATCACCGCGCACTATAGGTAGCTGTCTGAGACTTCAATCATGGACAGTGCAAGAACAGGAACCTCACAATAATTACAGTTATTATTGAACAAACACTGTAGACATATCAGTCGAGGTATGTGGTGTGTTGGGGAGATGAATACCTTGTCAGACAGCCTGTACTGATGATATAACACGTGAGCTTTGTTACAAAAGAATCGGAACTAAATGACCGCGTTAATATATCAGATCACGATGGTGAACGAAGTACTCCTTACGTAGAGAATCCAGTACGGGAAGTAGCGAGGAGATAGCATAACGATGACGCAATGAGGATATCATTGAAGGTAGTCGAGCCCAAACACAGGTAACTCGCCCACTCGGTTGCAACCATGTCCTGGAACACGTGGCTCCGATATCTACTGACTATCAGCAATTTCGCGAATTTAGAAAGCTATCTGACTCACTGTACCAAAATGAGAGCTGTCATTGTGTTGAGTGATGAGTAAATAACAAAGGCAGTAAGACTGGAGTCTTACGGATGGAGACGCCTGAATAGATTTTAAGATCGAATGAATAGCATTTTCAGTGACAGACTCACCTACTGATAGGACCACGACTATGAACTGACAGTGTGTCAACAAAACGATATACCATCGAGTAATGACTGCAAACCTACCGTTATTACAACCCACAGAACCCTCGATTGGCCCTTGCTGACTAGATTCGTCATATTAGTAGAAATAAATCATCACTAGGAATAATATACCTATCCATATGCGATAGACATACGAACTATAGATCGAGACAGCACCAATTAAGATATTGCGTGTAACATTGCACAACGAACTTACAATTGTACCGTACAAACGATGAGAACCTGTAAAATGCGTGTCTGGTGCGAAACTCAGAGTTCAGGAGAAATGACTTACATCGAGTATTACCTGAAGCTGCACAGGCCCATCAATATCATAAGTGTTACCAGGCTGCGTAGAGGGCCAAAGTAGGAAACTCACTTTAAAACTCCACACGATTTCTGTGAGCGCATTGAAGTTCGCGTAGTTGGTCACTAAATAATAGTAGACGCAATGTATGATCAATGCCAGGTGTAGAGCATCAGTTATCCTAAAATATCGGGGTACAGCGTAAAATTGCAGTGTTCAGCAACTGTAATTGAAGGGACACCTACCAAAGCCAGATAACCTGACGTAGCGTCAATGATTGAACTGAGAAATAGAACAGCGTGATATACGTACAATCAACTTGAAAATTGATATCCTTGTGTCTTTATGTGTTTGGAAGTAGATAAAGATTTGAACGTTGGTCAGACCAAAGAGACTATTTGTGAGATACAATATGACGACAAGTATTCAGCATTGATTGTGTGATGAGAAACTAGTTTACGAACACTGCTGAAAGGGTGACCCCAATAAAAAGTGCCCCAAACGTGTTCCCCAGGTCAACTTGTGGCAAGAGATCCTGCGCAGAAGAAGACATTGCTGGTCAAACAAATTCCACCAGTAGTATATGTATCTATATATCTCACAATCAGTGTACTGCATTGCCATCTATTCCATCGTGAATCATAGCTTCTTATGCTGATGGTGGGAGCACTTCCTGCACAATGAGACACAGTGTTTGATATCGGGAACAGACGTGATCGTGATGTTGTTGTTGTTCCAACAAGCATGTCAGCCATTTTTAGCGATACCGAAAGGAAGGCGCTTGGTTACTTCGCTCCAGAACTAGAAGTTGGAGGGTGGTGCAAAATGGCATCTGGTTGTATGGAAACGAGTAGTAGACAGTGAACCTTCTGTTTTGTGTCGGCCATCCCTACACACACTTGAGACCGCCGTGCTGCCGCTGCAGCTTGACTTGGTTACATTGAACTGTCGGCCTTCATACCCGCCTCACAATGCTGTGTCTCTAAAGATGGCTGTGTAATCTCATTAAAAGGGGAAGTTAAGGGGCGCTGATCGGGGATCTCACAAAAACTTCGCGCATCGCATTTAGAGTTTGAATGCTGATGCACGAGACGTGTGGTTTGTATCTGTATCAGCATTATTAGCGCTGGTGCTTCACGTCACAAGATACAAGTAACCGTACTGTAATTTAGCATGGTTCATGACGCGTGACTCCCCAGATAATAGCTTGTGATTGCTGGGAGCAAGACCAGGCAAGCAAGTGTGGGTGTGCTAACGTCGAGTTAAGGTAATGCAAATATCTGGCCCCGTGACTCTTCTTTGAAAAGTTGTGAAGGGGCGAGTGGAGGGAATGTGTTGAGGATTGGTAATGCCGGGCGAGTATAGTGACTCGACAGCCTTGTCAACTGTAATGGTCGTCCGAAAATACAACCAAATCAATGGAGTCATGGCAAGCGGTTCCAAGGATCCAAGGATTTGCCCTGGCATCACACAAAGACACACGGAAATCGTTTGCTAGCGTTCTTTGGCATGATTCTGTGAAGATGCGTCAATACAAATGATCCGACGGGCGTGTTCCATTGTAGATGCACCAGAGATGATGGCCTCATGAGATTCAGACAAACTCTGTCCATACCCTTGATGGACTTGCAGGTAGTAAGACGCGCCCATTACAAGCCGCCAGATATGTCGATCAAAAGACTGAGGAAGTGTGCGCTGCTGAAGAAATTCTTCATATTTGCCAACTTGGTAAAGTTCGAAGTAAACCTGGATGAATCATATTCTTTGGAGGCCTATGAGAGATAACATCCAAGAGACATAACGAACATGAACAGCCTGGTGAAGCGGGGCGCCGGGGCGTGCCTTGAAGTGGATGGAAAGTAACGATAATCCAGGAGTTCGGTTAGCTGCGAGGAAGGAGTGCTCAGCTTGCAATTGCCAGCGACCGAATACCCTGTTTCGTCTCGATCGGGTCCCAAGGATGTTGTTCCAATGCGAGTGCGCACTAGCCTGAGTGCTGGAAGGCGGATCCAACTTGAACGTCCTCGATGAGTGGTCATTATAAATAATTGATGATGAATATTTGGCGTATGTGTAAGTCAATTGGTCATCATTTTTCTGCATGCAATTGTCTTCCGTCTTGTACAGTGAAAACAATAGCGCTGATACCTTTTATCCTTGCCTTCCCATGGCACTCCACAAGAATTTACTAGTGTTCATCGCCGGGCACAGCAACGCAGACATCACTGATCCTTCCGAATTTCAAGTGCACCAAGGCGTCTACCGCCCGCAGTTTCAGGCATCTCGGAAAGATTCCGATAATGAAGAGCTGCATATCATCACCTGTCTTATTCAGGCTTTCGTGGTTGGTAGTTGCATCATTGCTAATGGGAATGCTTAATGACGTACTTCAGCCACAGCCGCCAACATTCTCCTCCGTTAACGGGAATGCTTCATACTACTATTTATGAATTAGTATGTTGTCCTTATGAGCGTGCTACTCGAATAATTCATCATACCTACCGCAATAATCATCGAACAAAGATCTGGAAGTCACGGTGAGCTCTTTAAATACGATGGCGCAAAAGTTGTCAAGGAAACCTTAATACACAACCATCTTCATATCTATGGTTTGTCTAGGGGTCACGATTGCTGAGCGCTGAGCGGCAGACTGCGAGCTTCACGTCATGGACTAGGCTCGATGCGAGTCCAGACAGCTGCTGTGAGAAAAGCTGATATACTTAGCAGAATATGAGATCTAAGATAGTGATTGACGCCCACCATGCGATCAGCATGCCACGAACGTGGATTGCCTAGAAGATCTTCTCCTGCTGATAAGTTCGCGCATTCTAAGAGGTTGTACACTGCCAGCATGCGCCATATGGTTTACCGCGACAATCGGGCATATACGGAAGCTTGCGGAAGACCACAGATGAGTCAGACAGGATTGCAAGCGCTTTGTCAGCGACTTCGCCATCGAGCCCACATTGCGCAATCATTAATCATCCCAAGCAATTGCAATGGAGGTAAAAATTCTCTCTTTAAATCGCTGGCGTGCGTACATATAAAGTCTCATAATCTATCTCTGCATCACTCACCTCCCACCTTTATCTCCTACTTCAGGTTTACCCCACGTAATCGATACCCGAGTGTGATATGACCATCTCCATATCCGCCACCAACGGCCATGCAAATGGCGTGAAGCATCACTTAAAGCGCTCGCCTGAGTTCGGTTTTTCCACGCGAGCTATTCATATTGGTTCAGAGCCAGACCCTACAACTGGCGCCGTCATCCCCTCCATATCTCTTAGCACAACTTACAAGCAAGATGAAGTAGGGGTCCACAAGGTTTGTGTTTCAGCTTGACTCCACATGCCGTAACGTACTTATGACGTGTGCACGGTGAATGATAGGGCTTTGAATATTCTCGTTCTGGCAATCCAAATCGCGATGCATTGGAGCGCACGCTCGTAGGCCTGGAGGCAGGCGCAGGACACGCTATCGCGTTTGCTTCTGGTAGTGCCACGACAGCAACTATCTTGCAATCTCTTGGTCCGAACGCGCACGTCCTAAGTGTGAACGATGTCTACGGCGGTACCTTCAGGTACATGACGAAGGTCGCGAAGGAAACCGCGGGCACAGAGACGACGTTTCTAGACCTGGAGAACGCAGCAGACGATGAAATACTAGGTTCTTTGAAAGAGAATACCAAGGTTTGTCTTTCAGTATTTAAATTTAGCCAGCCACTCACACGAACCCTTCAGCTTATCTGGATCGAATCACCAACAAATCCCACCCTCCGACTAATTGACATTCCGCGTATAGTAGGTCTTGCACGCCGGGCTCCATCGAAGCCCCTCGTTCTCGTGGACAATACCTTCCTCTCTCCGTTCTATGGCTCCCCACTCCTACAGGGCGCTGACATCGTCATTCACTCCCTCACCAAATACGTCAACGGCCATTCTGATGTCGTGATGGGCGCTGCCATCCTCCCCTCCCTGTCCACACCAGACAGAGACTACGAAAGCCTCGTCCAAAAACTCCGCTTCCTCCAAAATGCCCACGGGGCCGTGCCGAGTGCATTCGACTGTTGGCTCGCCCAGCGGGGCGCCAAAACTCTCGCAGTGCGGATGAAGGCCCACGGTCAAAATGCACTCCGCGTCGCCTCCTTCCTGACTTCGCACCCCGCTGTCGAACACGTCATCTACCCCGGTCTCGCTTCACACCCGCTACACGCCCTAGCACGCTCGTCTCTCAGCCCACACACACAGCAGTTCATCAGCACCCTACCGCCATCGGCCCTTGCGCACGGTATACCTTACGGCGGGATGGTCTCATTCCGTCTACGTGGTGGTGCACGGAGTGCAGAGGCGCTGCTGCCGAACCTTAGGCTGTTCACCCTTGCTGAGAGTTTGGGTGGTGTAGAGAGCCTTTCGGAGTTACCTGCCCGGATGACACATGCGAGTATCCCGCCGGCGGAGCGTGAGGCATTGGGCATTGAGGGGCTGGTGCGCCTGAGCTGTGGCATTGAGGAGGCGGAGGATTTGGTGGAGGATTTGAGGGGTGCGTTGGATGGGCTGGAGGATGAGGATAGTGGGTGTGAGAGTGGTTTGGTGATGCCGTCTGATGTGAGTGATGATGGGCTTGCCGCGGCTGATGGTGCGAATGGCCTGCATTGATTGCAGATTTTGGTATTTATTACCGTAATCATTTATATGCCTATTAGTAACTAGATGGTATACTATTGTGTAGGTTAAATTTGCATTGTGCATCAATGTTACAAGGCGCGTCGAACGTCTCCAGAACATATGACCAGTAAAATGTGATATGCCGGACATTCAGAATTTTAAGAGCGTGCGGCTGAATCATGGGTATATTAGAGGACCGTTGGACTGGCGCGGCCGGCAATGTGCCTGCCTCTGGCAGATAGAGGCTGGTATGGCCTCGACCTGATGCTGAACACTGCCTTCGACAACACTCTACCTCCAATACTGCATGGTGGCAAACGCTGCCCCGCTTGCACCACCCGCCGTTGAAGGAATACCCACTCCACCGTGGAGGAAATAATTGACGCCTAGATCACAGCATGTTACTGCACAGGTTATCGATTATCACCTAAGCGGGCGCTTGCAAGTACAGCATGCGAAACAGCATATCTAACAGGTCTCTTCATTACCTCCACTATCACTAACGTCCCCGATCATCGTCATGTCAGCGAAACAGAAAGAGATAAAGCTGTCAAACTCATCAGGACCAGTTGCTTCCCTGAAGCGTGAACAGAGTCCGCCACCCTATGGTGCACAACACCGCCAAGATGCGCTTTGGGAAGGTGAGCCAGCATATTGTGAAACCGATTGACCCACTCAATATCAAGCAGGAGGGAATGAGGCACTCCCTCCTATGTGGACAGAGTTCAAGGTGGGGAGGATTGACAAACCGACATATCAGGACGATGCACTCTTTATGCTTTCATTAAACCGACCTTTACCAGGGGTGCGACTAGGTGAGCGACAAAAGTGCGATGAGAGCGAGAGACTCACGGTCAAGCATAGAATACCCCGGGCAGCTCATTCCTGGATGCGAATGGCACATCTCACCGCTCGGTCGGTCCTACTTTGTAAACCACAACACTCGGACCACATCGTGGAAGAAGCCAACACCAGAACGTCTAGCAGGGAGTTTGATGCCAGAGTGCACCATCAAGTGTGGCAGCTCGTGGTACAGGTATGAACTTGCCTGCCTGGGCACTAGTGGCAATATAATGAGTATCTCGAATGGTTCAATTCGCCAGTGGACAAAAGTTGGACGGCCAGTGGGAAAGCCTTTCGGCAGCGACGTAGGAGGTGGATTCATAATAGCAGTGTCTCCGGATGGATTGATGGTCGTAGGTAAATGCGGAGATGGCACAGTACGACTGTGGAACATAAAGGAGGGGAGCTTGGTAGGTCACCCGTGGGAGGGGAATAATGATGAAGTACTAAGGTGCTTCCATTGGTCACCGAATGGGGCGGAGGTAGCAGGTGGATTCAAAGACGGCACTATACGACGATGGAACCCAGCCACTGGCCGACAAATTGCGCCTCCAACAAAGAGAAACGATAAAACTGTGTGGACAATCAAATACTCTCCGCAAGGTGACAAGTTGGCGAGCGGCGGTAATGATGATATGATCGGTGTGTGGTCAAAGGACGGCAAGCTACTCATTGAAATCACGGGACATGACTACTGGGTGATGTCATTATGTTGGTCCAAGGATGGCGCATACATCTTCTCTGCCTCGCATGATACCACCATCCGAAAATGGCAATCGATTGACGGAGAAGAACTAGTCGTTTTTCGGGGTCATACCCAAACCGTCACATCTCTTTGTCTGTCTCCCGATGGATCCCATCTTCTCAGCGCATCACTAGACCACTCAGTCCGCATCTGGGACCTTGAAACAAATCAGCAAGTTGGAGACCCACTCTGGCACGACGACCAAGTCTGGTCTGTCGTCATGTCCTCCGATGGTCAATACTTTGCCAGTGCTATCACTGGACTGGATGCAAAAATCTATGTGTGGAGCCTGGAAGCAGCACTCAAGCGCGCTCGTGGGATTGGCGTGCGTGTTTACATTACTTTCGTCAGTGTCTTTTCTAAATAGTTTTGCGCTTCGGTCAGGGCGATGCAGAGTCCAACGCAAAGCCCAAGGCGAGTTATTTTACTTGATTTCATACCTCTTCTAACTTCTTTAATATTAGGGATGTGCACCTCGATATAAAGATGTGCGCTAGTTAATTTCGAATGATCTGATCCTTTGCTCATTTATCTCATTAGATCTCTTTCGTGCCTAGGCAGCAAAATAACAACTTGAACAGAGGCTTGGTGAGATATGTGAGTCCAATTCTTTCTTCCTGCCTCCTGCTATCCTGACACTGATGCAGGGCAATGACTTCTGGGGTGAGGGCTCAAACCGCACGTCTCATCACTCAGTAGACATACCATCTCCGCCTCGTCTGCGTGACTTCTTTGGCTTCCTGCGCTCCAGCACTCGACCTGCAGATGCGCCCCCATCGATACAACTTCAGCCCCGGCGACTAAATTTCAGCTCATTTCCTCTGAGGATCTCCAGGCGTCCCGTCGATGTTCCTCCTTGCCGTGAAGAAGATGTGAGTCGCATCATCACTACCCTTTGTGATATCACTTAAATAGTTTTGCAGAGATATGGCATCACCCCTGAGTCCGACGCAGAAGCAGCTGCAGCTATGCAGCGTACGAATAGCAACAATGTCGACAGCTCAACGCAGCAAGTACAAGCTGTAGCGGGGACACAAGGGTCTCAAGGACACAGTGCGCAGGGGCAAGGTTCTGATTTCGAAGCAGGAGAACCAACATATCTGATGGGATGCTGTGGATTTTATCTTGTTCGTCGTCGGCCCGTATCGAACTAGTCCTCCCGTTGGTCAAAGAGGGAGGCTAGTATCGTGGTTCTCGCGAGTAGTGATTCCTTGACGTGCATGAGTCAATGCAATGATGTCTTATCTCTCACTGGCTCATATAACAATTGCCGAACTAGTATTTCCCCGAGCCGTTCCATTCAATGAATCGATCTCACCATTTGTGTTAGAATTGATCATATCAATATCAGCACTTCCGTCTCTCATTCCCTATCTCATTGTCTGACAAGTCATGAAAGCATAACGCGCATGCACATTACACAGCATATGGACGAATCGGGATCTTCTTTCATGACACGAGACTAACTCACAGGATTGCAGCCAATTCGTCAACGCCCTCAGCCTCGTCGAGGTTGCAAACAGGTGATTTTTGCACATGGAGTACATCAGTCAAGACAGGTACTCAACGTTATATCCCCCCAATCATTTCTCCGTTCTTCCCATTTTTATATGTCCCGGATCTGATTTATTCTACATGATATACTCGCCGTCTCCATATCCAACTACCAACGGCAACGTATCTGGGACCAGATATCATTCAAAGCGCCCGTCTGAGCTCGACCTCTGTTTTTCCCAGCCAGACTCTTGCAACCTTCTCTCCCATATACCTCGGTACGACGCACGGAAAATGTACAGTAGTACACAAGGTTCGTGCGTTGCTTTATCTCATACATCATAGCATAATGAAATATGCATGTTCTGTTCGGGCGAATAGGATTTCGCGTTCTGGCAATTAGAACCGTGATGCATTGGAACGCACACTTGCATATCCGGGGGCAGGCACAGCACACGCATGTCCCTCAGCCAATACACCCGACAGTTTCCTCAGTATATTACCACCATCAAATCTTGCGCACGATATACCCTACGGCGGGATGGTGTCATTCCGTCTACGTGGTGGTGCAAGAAGCGCAGAGGCCCTTCTGCCGAAACTTAAGCTGTTCACCCTTGCTGAGAGGTTTGGGTGGTGTAGAGAGTCTTGCGGAGTTACCTGCGCGGATGACCCATGCGAGTATCCCACCGGCGGAGCGTGAGGCGTTGGATATCGAGGGATTGGTGCGCTTGAGCTTGAGCTATAGGATTGAGGAGGTGGAAGATCTGAGGGGTGCGTTGGATTATCTTGGATGGGCTGGAGGATGAGAATAGTGGGTGTGAGAGTGGGTTGGTGACGCCGTCTGATGTGAGTGATGATGGGATTGGCGCGGCTGATGTTGTGAATGGCCTGCATTGACTGTAGATTTTGGTATTTATTACCGTAATCATGTATATGCCTATTAGTAACTAGATGATATGCTCTTTTCATTATGCGTCAACGTTACAAGGTTCGAACGTCTCGAGAACATGCGATCCGTGAAATATGATACAGTGGATATACTAGTACAGAAAAGAGCATTGAACCATGAGTATATGGCACGGCCGGCAATGTACTACCTGCCTCTGGCAGACAGAAGCCGGTATGGCCTCAACCTGAGGCTGCCTTCGACAACACCCCGGTCCCCAAGGCTCTATCCTTGGTACTGACCAAGCTATGCAAAATGATGGCAAACACTGTCGCCCCGCTTGCACCATCCCCCGCTGAAGGGGTACCCCACTCCACCGTAGAGGTGATAATTGACGCCTAGATTACAGCATCGTACTGCACAGGTCATCGATTATCACCTAAGCGGGCGCCTGAAAGTACAACATGCGAAACAGCATGTCTAGCAGGCTTCTTCATTACCTCCACTATCACTAACGTCCTCAATCATCGTCATGTCAGTGAAACAGAAAGAGGTAAAGCTGTCAGACTCATCTGGACCAGTTACTCTCTTGAAGCAGGAAAAGAGTCCGCCACCCTATGGTGCGCAGCACCGCCAGGATGCGCTTTGGGAAGGTGAGCCAGCACGCTGTGAACCAAACTGATCCACTCAATGTCATGCAGGAGGGAATGAAGTACTCCCTCCCATGTGGTCTAAGACGGGGAGCGATGAATATCCACTATATCGCGATGTGACACTCTTCATGATGTCGTCTCGCCGGCCTTCACCGGGAGTGCAACTAGGTGAGCGAAGAAAAGTGCGATGACAGCGAGGAATACATGATCGAGCATAGATGACCTCGGGCAGCTCATTCCTGGATGCGAATGGTACATCTCACCACTCGGTCGGTCCTACTTTGTTAACCACAACACTCGGACCACATCATGGAAGAAACCAACAGCGGAACTTCCAGCAGGGAGTTTGATGCCAGAGTGTACCATCAAGTCTAGTGGCTCGTGGTACAGGTATGAACTCGCCTGCCTGGACACCAGTGGCAATATATTGAGTATCCTGGGTGCTCAATTTCGGCAGTGGACAAGAGCTGGT
>MU177963.1:185132-195539 GCA_016695465.1 Suillus americanus | reverse complement strand
AGCAGCAGGGCATTCTGTTTGACCTTCGGTGGTGTCATCGAGCTCCATCGAGCTGCACTAGCATTCCACCACCCTGGCTATTCTGATCGATCCATGTCCCTTGACAATCTTTCAAAGAGCCTACACGATAAATTCCTGCGGGAGAGCGTCTTGTCTGACCTTGATGAGGCCGTCGAGCGACAGTGGATCTCTGTCACCTTGGCCATCCTGATGGACCCATGTATCTTAGTAACAATCTTGCCAACAGTCTTCGCTACAGATTCGGGCAGCGGGGCGTCGTGTCTGACCTCATTCGGTCTGTTGCGCTCCATCGAGTTGTAGCGGATCTCTGCCTCCTTGACTATTCTGATCGATTCATGTGTCTCTGAAATCTTACTTGCAACCTTCGAGAGGGTCGATTCCACCAACTGGGTCTATTTCATGAAGTATTCTGTACCCATTTGGCCGGCTTTAGCTGCAGAGTTCAAGTACAGTTTTCCCCTTACTAACGCGTTTGGTCAGTCTACTAGATACCAGTCCCTGCACTGGCAATCAGATACTTAATCTATATAAGAATAAGTAACGTTGAACCTCACACTTTATTCTTCCGCATTTCACCATGAAATTAATTCACGGAGGTGCGATTTAGTTGTTGTTTTCCGGATTAAATTTCATACCAGAGTCTGATGTGCAGTGGGTGGGCATGGACACCCACTTTGAATGACCCATGTGTGGACGATTGGGAGGTCATTCCTTGCGTTGCAAGGCTATACCGTTATAAACTCATTGCTATTTCCCATCTAAGACAGCTGGCAGGAACGGCGGACTGGCGGGGGTACGCCCTACACCAGTGCATTTGAAGATTTGGAGGAGCGCAAGGAGCACGGGGCTCCAATAGTTAGTACTGTCCTCACTCTCAATGGACATAAAATTGGATATCAAAAAACCACCACTACTTGGGTAAGCAGGTTGAAATATAGGTGATATTTCGAATCCATATGGAACTAATATTGCTTTCTTCACGTGGCCAGAAAGGTATGAAGTGCGCTTAAATGGTGGCATTCGCTGTAAAAATTGACGTTTCTATTGAAGCTCTTGGGTACTCATGTATGGTAAAGCGAAAGTGAGAGATCGCGAAAGGGGTGCTGACCCTTCACTCATTCCTGTCTCGTATTTCATCCGGTAACTGCGACCCCAACCATCTCAACGCGACACCCAGTATAATCAAAACGACATATACTGCATTTCCCGCAAGAAGATTGCGTTCCTTCGATACGGCAAAGAGTGAAGTCGCCAAGGCAGGTCCAACCGCACGAGCCATTGACGCCGAGGTTTGCCCAAGACCATGAATGGCGCCAAGGACAGTATTAGTAGGGGCAGATGCTGTAATAAACATGAAGGCAGTCCCTGTAATGAAGTGGGTCACAAGTTATAATGACAATGATTTTATCGTAACCATACCAAAGGCCATACCACATATGATCATCAAGACTAGTTGGCAAAGCAAGGTAAACGTGACTGCATGATCAACTTCCCCCCTTGCGCTTACAAGCCATGACATTATCGGAAACATGGCCATGGCTAATGGGAAGCATGACACTGACATGCAGAATAGACGCTTTGGACCAAGTCGATCGACAATTTTGGCGAAGAATAATGCCTGAAAGACACCGTCCACGATTCCAAAAAACGCCAGCCATGAGCCAATAGACGAAGGAGTAAATCCAAGGCCGCCAAGATAGGTTGGTGTCGAAAGGAACAGCGGTAAAAGAGCCCCGAAAGAAACGTCAAGAGAAGCGAGCATGGCGTAATTTGCAATTGGAACAACAACGGTAGGCGTGAGCAGAGATTGCAAGGGGGTACACGCCATGGATTGTTGGGGCAGTGATTCACCACTTGAAGCGCCGAGCGTGGCTGATGCCTTTGGTCGACGCTGTGTCGATAATGTCTGCCCGATCGTGAGTAACGTGTGCGATAATGCAGGTATGTAGAATTTACTTCTTCTGAAAAGAATGACATCATTAAAAGGGCTAGGACGAACCAACAAGCTGCCACTGCGCAAGGCAAAAAGTATGGGTATTTTCCCCAAAATGAATTGGCGAATAATGCAGGCCAATGATCTTGCGGCCGCGCTAGTATTCCGCCTATTAAAGGACTGACATGCCGATTTCATCATTTGCCATATCCGTAATCAACGGCCCCACTTACCCGACAAAGCCTCCAATGCACCAGACAATCGGGAACAAGGCAAATGCCTGAGCCATATTTGTGGAGTCCGTTAATTCCCCCACCATAGTCTTCATAATTCCCGCATTGCCATTCAGAAAACCGCACATGCAACGGCTAGGAAAACCTAGCATGTCAACATTGCGTATCCCCTTCAGCTGAAGACATACCTAATGACGAGACTCCAGAAGGTCCTTGAGAGGCCGAAACACAACATCGAAATGCATGCACCTGAGAGACCAATTGCCAACACCGGCTTACGCCCGATGCGGTCAGACAGCCTAGTCCACCTCAGCACCGTCAGTGCCTGCGCGACGAAAAACAGTGATCCCTGTTGAGTTTATCCGATAGTAGACTATGAGAAAACTATTCTCGCAAGTCATCGTGTCGCCACCTACAATGATTCCAGCATAATATCCTACAGCCGCATCGTTGCCCCCAGTGATGTCAAGTTCGCTGATAAGCTGAAAGTGAAATGAAATGAAAATTTGCGTCAAGGAAAATTATCGACATTGTAAAATCGTACCTGATTGATGTAGGGTAATATCGATGACGAAGCGATGGGTTCCACAAGTTGCATCATCATAAGTATGCCTATCTGGCGTTTTGGAAGAGGTGTTTTAGGCTTCTTCGAGGCATCTCCAGGGAACAGAGGAGTTATCTCGTTTACTACGATCTCATGAGAACCGGAGGTATCCATCCTGGAGACTCAAGGCTGAAAATACGGCGAGATTTCTGTGAGCCCAGAGGCAGAAGACGCGGGCAGCGAAATTAAACCGCCTTGACTCTGAACGAACGCTGAATCCAAGTCCTGATCTGTATTTATAGCCTGCACGTTATCGATATGGTTTTGCCAGCAGCATATAGGCTACTGGTGGACGGGAGAAAACTCCGAAACGAGCCTGTCCGGGTTATAGAAGTTTCGAAGGTGGCGCTTATACAGTTCTACAGCCTGAGGCGTGAGTTCAGCGGTTCTTGGTAAGCATACATGGAAACAGACGGTCGAAACATGTACCGTCATAGCCAAGTTGTAGCAATTGAACAAGCAAGTCGCGTCACTGTTGTGTTCACCATGTTTGGCAAGAGGGTTAGAAATAAACAATTCAAACTTGCAGTCAGTGAGCGTTAGCATAGTAAATGTGTTCAACCAGTATCTACTAGATGTGCACATGAGTAGGAATAGCTACCAGACGCAAGCACGTTGCCAGAGAGGTTGCCACGAAATTGTGACTGCCGACATTTGGAATGCAAAGTTGGGAGTCCGGGATTAGGGACCGTCAATCTCCTGGAGCGAAGCAGTGGAGGCACGAAATGATTCGCGGAGAACGGCACGAATCCCACGCTGGCCCATGCGTCCAAAAACGGTATGTTTCTAGCGTCCTCTATATACCAAATGAAAGTTGTTCAAGTACAACTTTTGAACTCACTTCGGATCGGTCGACTCTTTATCAGGACGCCCTCCCGAAAGCCATGAGAGTCCCCAGGTGTGAGCGATCCTATTACAATATTGATATTGATGCAGCTGTGGAGGGCCAAGGCAGTCTCACGCGTCCTAGCCGTCTGATAGTCCTGGGAGTCTAGGTTAATACCGTGTCAATCATTGTGCAGTGAAGAATCAATCGCACAATACAAACGCACTTCGACCGCGTTCGACACCAACCTGAATACAGTCAAATGGAGCCGTACCCCATACCAAGTACCAAACCTCTTCGAACTTTCAAAGGTCATATAGACTTCATACGCGCCGTCGCAGTCTTTCCCGATAAACGACGTATGGTCACTGGTTCGATGGACAGCTCACTTCGTCTGTGGGACTTGAAAACAGGTGCTGTTTTGAAGAACATGGAGGGTCACCGCAGTGCGGTGCGGACAATGGCAGTATCACCAGACGGGCAATTGATAGCAAGCGGTGATGAGAGCGGAGTGTTGATCGCCTGGCACGGGGATAGTGGGGAAACTCTCACCAAAGTCAAAGCCCACTACCCCAATTGGTAGTGACCATGTTCACTGTGTTCGGTATTCGCCATCTGGTGAACTTCTTGCGATCGCAACATCTCGCCGTATCAAAATTTATGATCCAAGAACGAGAGAATGCATCGCAAAGTTCAAGGCTCACACTCAACTCAACTTGTCACTCGCCTGGACGCCTGATGGCACTCGCCTTCTGTCAGGGGGCGATGAAAAGGATCATACCATACGGGAATGGGATACATCGACCTGGCAGCGGGTCTGTTTTCCTTGGACAGAACATCTTGATGGTATCCCCTGCATTGCTGTGTACACTCCTGGCTTGCTCATTGCCACCGCATCATATGACCACCGTGTCTGCGTCTGGCGGCTTTCAGATCGACAAACCATCGCCATCTTCCAACACACAAGCTGTGTGACATGCGTCACTTTCTCCGTGGACGGCAAGTACATCCTCAGCGGAGATGTAGACAATAAGATCTCGAAGTGGGCAGTATGCACCGAGGACCCTTTGCCAGAAGAAGCTCTCAAGAAACCGGGGTACTTCCCCGTCTACTTCCCACCCCTTCGCCGTCTCGTCTCGCGCCTTTTTGATTCTAAAATTGATTCAAAGGCATGTTTCCATCATTGACTCTGATACCGCAACTTGAACATGCTTTATACAGATCCTCACTATCAACACGGCAGTGCGCAATGCATGCATCGCAGACGACTTGTTTACCGCTGAAGAGTTACTCACACGAGATATCGACGCCGATGACAACAACTACACCTCGTATGCCAACCGTTTATTCGTTATGGCACGCAAACACCACTGGGACCGGGCAGTTGAGGATGCAATCAAGGTGATATATATTGACCCCTCAGGGCTCCTTACAAAATGCTAAGTTTCATCGTGACATAGTCCGTCACAATCCAGCCCTCCTTGACAGGCTTTATCTCCCAAGGCATTGCCCTCTGCGGAAAGGGTCAAGTCCGGGACTCGGTCAAAGTTTTTGACCTCGCATTCGTGTCCGCGAATGGAGATCCAAAGACGGCTCATATCCTTTTTTTTTGATTAAGGCAGGTTGTCATCTTATTGCATACTCTGTACTTCATTAATCATTATGGGTTTCAGGCTATTGCACTCTTCAATGCAAATGAACATGAAGAGGCAATCCAACGCGTCCAGGACCTAGCTGCCGATTTTCCCGATACCGATCCTCTTGCTTGTCGTGTCGTAGAAGTGAGTGCCACGCACTCAACCAAGCCCAAGTTCGTGTTATAACTGATTGTTCTGCACTTCGTAAATTAGGCATATCTGCATGTCCAACTCGAAACCATCGCCTTGGATGCCACGCACCACAACGACGCTGTTGGCCACTTCACTACCGCTGTTAAAGCTAGCGCTTTCTTCTCGCAATCGCCAATTCATTCTATGTACGAGGAATTTACCGTGGTATGTTGGTGTGGTCCAACAGAAGATCATCATCGTGCTCAACTGAATCTCTTATGCAGCTCTTCGGGTGGGATCTCGCGTCGTTGTGGCAAACTGCCAATAAGCAACAGTGCGTTGCACTCCTTCGGGCAGGTAGACTTGGAGAAGCCATGGAATCGTACTTATCTATGATGAACGCAAGTGATGAAGCTGCGAAGGCTATTTTACGTGCTTGGTTCTCTAGTCAGCCTTTCAGTCATATCACCCATGATATCTCAGTTGATTCTCATTCAGCTGTGGGGTAAGAACAAATGGCGCTGCATCCAGGGAAGATGGGTGAAGCAAGGAAGCTCGCAGTACGAGGATGGAGATGGTCGCCAGTGCGATGACACGATATATACCTCATCGTACCTAGCTGATCTACACCATTCACTGCATTGATTTGTTCAGGAATAAGCAACTCGCGGCCTTGGTCGAGTCTCGGCAGGCATGACGAAGGCATACTTTCCAGCATTTCCATTTCGACAACTAGGGAAGACGCAACTTTCTATTGCTATCTGTTTCAGTGACTTACCCATAAACCACAATTTTCTCGTCAAATCCTGACGCGATCACGACTGCACGAGTTGGTCTCTAGCGCGGCGTTCAATTGCAGGCCTATCATTTACAAGTATTGCAGTAACACGAACCTGATTCCTTTCCAAGCATGGGGGAATGATGTCATTGACCCCCTATTTCAATTTTGTGTTATGTTGCACCCTACCACCTGCCACGATACCAATTCCAAAGCCTCTGATGACAGCAGTTCCGCTGCTAACGCTACTGCACCTCCCTCGTACGACACGATCTCAGCAAATCCCATTCAGTGCAGTCAATAATCTCTATGTTCCTTTCGTCGCATGAAGCAGAAACGTGCAGCTGTTCTATCCCGCATCCGTGATATTCTCTTAGCCCCTCTTCTTCTGTGACCTCAAATGTCAATGCCTGCGTCGCTGCTCTCCCAGCTGCAGAGCTCTCCAACACCCTGACACAACTCAATATTGAGGGCCACACAGCACTGTATTGGGCAATTGTGAACAATCGGTCAGAAGCTTTGTGGGCACTCGAAGAGTTGACTTCCTGTTATTCCTCTAATTGCATATCCGACTTGCGCAATGCATGCATGGTAACCAGCAACCATGCAATGTTTACGCAGCTAGATCTTGGACGTCGTAAGTAGTACACAGTAGTATCCACCGGAGAGACAACTGATTTTGATGCTAAACACCGAAGACAGGCGTTTGAGAGACTTTTTAGGCTGTCCGCGAGATGAGATTCAGGTACATAGATGCGATGAACCCACCAATCAGTTTAATGTTGTTTTTCGAATCGAGATGTTCCAAGAACGCCTGCGCATTCAAGCCACTGAAAAGAAATTGTACTACGAATTTGTTGCAGGGGGTGTGTGGTCCACGTCTTTCGCTTTGTCCCCTCACTGAATTGTGAGGGCACCCCTTGCAGGACGCATATGGTGGTTGCGCTTCTACATGCCATCGCCGCTCACTAATGGAATATGGCACACCGCGATTGGTCTTTGCAAGCATAGCTACCCAGCCCGTCTTAGTAACGCTGTACTTGTGATCGAGGCACACAGCCGGAAACCCGGCGGTGCGACCCCACCTGAAGCGCTTAGAATTCCATTATCAGACACAAAGGTTTTGGCTCTTGCACCCTGGCAGTAGGTTGAATTTGTTCTGACTCCATGAGTGGTGCGCTGATTGTCTTATGAATCTGATCTCCTTGTGCTTCCTAAAGATCCAGCAAGGACAAAGAGCTGGGCGGTTGGGTAATGCACGAGTATGTCTGTTTATCAATCGAGAAGGCATTTCTTACACTTCTCCTCAATAACTCGAACTGACTGACATTTTGTTGTTATAGTACGACTGAATATGTAGACCACGAGGGCCCTCTACACGCGAAGCTAAAGATGACATTGTTATGAATCCAATGGCAGTGACTAGGGACGCTAGTCAATATTGTAATTGAAGTTCATTCTACTCAATAAAGTTTGTATCGAGGCTACAATTAAGTACCACAAACAATTTGCACGAGTTCCGCGTTCCTTCGACGCTACGCGTGGTAACTTGAACAGCAGAATCTCTTGAACAACGTTGAGCACGCTTGTCGCTCGTTCTCGTTGGCCTCCACTGGCAGGAACCAAGATGGAACAAGGTGAGGGTGTAGGGAAGGATGGTGGATGACGCAGTTGGACTCGCTGGACGGCTCGAGGAGGGCGGAGAGGTACTGGAGGGTGTACATGGTCATGATTAGAGTACTATATGGTGGCGCTGGGTGGTGCGGTTGGGAGTGGTTCGCGATCGATCAGCAAACTCTTCCTTACGACTCTCTCGATTAAACGTAAGGATATAATGTCCATGAGCTCGAACAACATTTGTCAGTCTGAAAGGTTCAAAACTTGCCGACTACAACGTTTTTTGGAGTTCGGTCTAACGTTCATCAATCAAGAAAACAACTGCAGTACCTTTGATGCCAGCGTGCTTGCGAGCAGGAGGATCTGAAATTGTTGGAGACCAGAAGGTGACCAGCTGTGGTACATTCATATTATCCCTGCATCAATTACTGCATCCCAACGGCACCATAAAGCAGTTTGATAAAATGACCCAATACCTTCATTCCCCTGAGCTCCACAACATCGGGAACCCCAATCCGTGACCCTCCGAATGTCTCGAGAAATAATCATAATCGATGTTAACTGCCAGACGTCAATACCCAACTCCATCAAAACACTCGAACTACTGACCTGCCGCCGCAAGCACGAGCTACAATATTAATAGTCAATACCGCGCGCAAAAGAAAAAAATTAGAAAAATGATGACGATGAAACAACCAAAATATATTTACCGCACGCTCGTCAAGACTGAGGTTCCTAATCACTGTGGGCTGCTGCGGCGTCTGATTGGAATCAGGTACGTCTGGGCGCGTGGCGTCAAAAGTCACGACATATTGTCCTATCAACCGCGATACGCCCCCGTCACATCAGTAAGATCAGCACCTTAGCAACATGGCATGTCAGAACCTGTATCAGTGAAAATCTGCGAATATAAAACCATTGAGCCCCTGAACGACACTTGAAATGCGGCGATAGGATAGAGAATTTACCTCTCTTCCAAAGCCGCGGAATGCCCTGTTGACAGACGCAATGGGTGTCCCACGCGCATCGAGCATGTTGAAGTGCCACGCCCAGAGCCCTTCGTCGATCTTTGCGAATTGGGTGAACGAATTTGTCGGAGGTTCAGGCTGGGGTTCGGAGGTGGTGGAAAGAATACGCCTGGGCTGATCACTATGACACAAGTCTCAAGAGTCGGTACTGGCAACACAAACAAGCGATGCATTGCATTACCGAAGAAAGAGATGGTATCGTCTTCGCCAAAGATGCCATTCCTGCTGGACTTCTGCGAATGTGTCTAGGACGGGTTCTCCTTCTGGTGTATACTCGTGAAGGTCTTTTAACCGTTGGACGAACATGCGTGAGTTTATCCACGCGAATGGTCGGCGAATCTACAAGATTGTATTGGATTTATTGTGACTGGGGAGGGAGTGCTATGGAGCGCACCCAAAGAATAGGTGACCCATGAAGGTCCATGACTAAAGCACGAAACGGACGATGCGTGCGAAAGATTTGTCTGGCAAACATCGACAGGATACCTCGTGGCTCTTCAGCAATGTAGCCAAGCGGTTCACCAGCTTCGTTTGCTAATTGAAAACAGATATTGATGATTCCAATTGTCAGATGGCGCACAATAAGACTTGAGTATCACGTACCAATAGTATACCGGTTCGACTGCTCAAAACCCATGAATATGCTCAGCATTTCAAGCTTTCTACAGTTATGACGAGTTGATCAGCTCGACAGCCATCTATGTAGTTTAATAGGAAGGCGCACCTTGTGATGATCAATGTATTATTATTGAGTAACAGGTGCTTCAAACCTTCCTCCGGATTACTGGACGGCGTTCTCTGACTTGTGTCCCAAAGCTGTGAATCATGCGCAGAGGACTGTTCGTCATATGTAAAACGTGATGTCTCATCCTGAGCAGACTCAGATGACACGGTTCCCTGGGTGGGTTTGCGTCCTGAACTCGGAGTCCTTCCAAAACCGGTCCTTCGGTCAGGAAATCGAGAAAGGGCGTAACCTCGCTGAAAAGATTGCGTGTGGCGGAGGAGAGCGAGACATGGGTTTGACTTGGTGAGACTTCTACGACCCGCCAATGCCAGTAGTCCAATCATTCCGATGCGACAGCTTACTGGCAGCTAAATGAGTTCATGGTCTGGATTCTGGAAGTGCTAGAGTAGGTATAGTTGAACGTTACCTTGCGGCCTCACTGACAGCCCGTGCTGACTAATAGCCGTGACTTACGCGCCAGGATTCGCCTCTGTTTGGTCAACTTCCAAATGACCTCTAGGCTCTCCCGCCGAGCCAGTACTCGTTTTCCATGTAAACTTATCGATGGAGCATGAGATGGTTCAAAAGCCACGAAATAAATTACTTGGAGAGGAGTTGGGTAGCTGACTAGTCCTCAGTGGTCGGTCACTTGCTCCTGCATGGTCGCTGGTGCACTCAAATGTCACCTCTCCTCCCTTTTCACATGGGCAGTTCTCAAGGAGGAACTGGAGAACTTCCTGGTATTTCGGTGAGTACCTATAGACCCTCAAATATCTCCTAAACATCGGTAATCCTGATATGATACTAACATGCGGATAGACATATCTGCTGCTGAGATACGCTCTGCTTTCGATATATCCTGCGCCAATGGACA
>MU177963.1:171551-184854 GCA_016695465.1 Suillus americanus | reverse complement strand
GAATTCCTCACCGATGTGAATAGTGTGGGTGACGCTTCGAGCTATCTAAAACAAGATGATCTCGCTAACTTACAATATCGATAAGGCCAGACAGAGCGACCTTTTGAACTTACACCAATCAGGGGGGTTCGCAGGAGCCAGCGAATCACTAGCGCCACAAGGGCAACATACTGGTCTGGCGTGACTCTGATCTTTGAAATCAGTGGATGATGCATATGATCGATGATCATTAAAATCACCAGATCATGTCACCGCCGGCGCGCAAGCTAATGAATGTTACGTTGGCCCGGGGCTGTATCAGTACCACCGCATCGTGAGGGGTTCGAATCTCCTAGTACTTTGATAGACTGCACGTTGCCACTGCCACTGAATTACTTATCGCATCACGGATCAAGCCGTGCAGAACCCTCGAAAAACAAATTTCAAATTGAACTTACACCGATGCTTCGGCAGGCTTCTCACACTAGTGACTATCGATAATCAGTCAAGATTCTAATTCGAGAAACGGACGCCCAAGCTAATCATACAAATCACTCGTCATGTGGCCCTCAAAGTTTCGCCGTGGGCGGCATAACGATTCTGTCGGAGATGTCTTCTGCCGTAATCATATAACTATCGCTGGTTTCTAGCTGATAGACAGTGATAGTCCTACAACCAACCTACCTACAGTGTCCCTTTCCGTGTCCCTCATGGCATCCACCGAACTCGCTACGGAACGTGCACTGTATATTGGGAATACCATTACCATAGCCATTTATGGTGAATTTCTATCCTATGAGCAATAGTCTCTTGTTGACAGCTCGTCACGGTTCGCCGGGCATAGGAGGAAATTTATTCCTATATGCCTACTCTACCTACCTCCTTATGACCTCAATCAAGCCAGTGCAGCGCAGGTCGTTCTATATATGTTTTGGAGGCCTTCTCTTGCTTCTTTTGACAATCAGCGCCACAAGTAATGTCGCTTTCGGTGAACTAATGTGGATAGAAAATCGAAACAATCCTGGTGGCCCTCCTGCATTTCTTGCTGCAAATGTGGCCGCTTGGTACAATGTCTTTGGCACAGCAGCAGACTGCGCCGCAAATATTCTGACAGACGGACTCTTGGTGAGTTTATAACATATATAGTTATCGAGCTCCAATGCCCATACATTTCGAAAGCTTTATCGTTGCTACATTATTTGAGGGTCAAGCTGGCCAGTAATTGTCATCCCTGCAATTATATACTTGGGGTCTGTCGGTACGTGCTGCACCATCGATCCTGCCCCAAAATAACCATTGCTCTGTACAGTTATGGCCGTCATGATGGTGATCGAGAGTGCCATGCCAATGTCAGATCTATGGCAGGGCCTTGCCGCACAATTCGGCATTTCATGGGTCGCGTTAACCGTCGGCTTTAATATCATTGTGACTACGTTGATCATTTCCCGCCTGCTATTCTTTCATCGCAGAGTACGATCTGTTCTCACCAATGAACAGAGGAGTACTTATACGGGCACTGTGGCAATTCTGGTGGAGTCTGCCCTCCCTTTCACAGTTCTGGGGATCGCCTACCTTGTCACCTACATCCAAGGCGTCCCAAGTGCGACGGCAGTAGGAATAATTTGGGGGACCTTTGTGGTGCGTTCGCATGGGTTACTACAACGAGCTGTCCGACACTGACGATTTGCTAGGTTTTGACACCCCAGCTCATCATTTTAAGGATCGCTTCAGGGGTTGCGTGGTCAAGAGACACAGGCTCTGATATCACTCAAACCACTCTGCATTTCCATGACAATTCATCTTACAGTGGTAGCAGTAATATGATCAAGAAGAATCCGTGATAGTAGGACTCGGGTATATGGTGTCACGTCCATCTCCAAATATTTAGCTTTCGAATCACATCGTTTGCAAGATATCTTCCGCCCGTTTCGACTTTATCATTAATATTACTCCCGGCCCGCACATGCTAGTTTGGTGAATTAGAAAAACAGCCGTCTAAACCAAAGAACAAGTCCCGGTGTGCATCGTAATATGGCCAGCTTGAGGACGAAAGGCGTGTTTCACACTGCACGTCCGACAATGAAATTACATCGTCACGCTGATGCATTTGTGAGGTTGTAGAAATGGATATCCAAATGGACATTAGTTGTAGTAATGAGAAAAAGTTGTAGCTCAGAACCATAGTAAGGAGGAACGACTATCTTCATTCACGTAACTTGCATCTTTGAGGTGTACATGTAAGCCTTGAAGCTAGGTATTCAAAAGAGCGTTCAATTGATCAAGCTGACAGTCACCCAAATAAACTGTGATACAAAATCACCCGTCCTTCAAGTACCTATCACTGTCTCGCTACCAGTTTGGACAGTTAAATGTGAACCAGTGGTAACATTGACAACCGCCTCCCGGTTTCATAGTGTGGTATATCAGGTGTAGGGGAGACTAGCTTGAAACAGCTGATGCTAATGTGGGAATCAGTCTTCCGATGCTGTGTTACTGAGCGTACACAGAATTAGTACTCATCATGGACGGACATTAATAACCAGGTATAACTCGGCGAACCGTGACTGCAGTGCGGCGTGGATATAAATCCATGGAAGGTACTCCTATTTCCGCAATTACTCATCGACATCCCCCAATAACTTGAACATGGTTGCTAAAATTCTTATCATCCTCTCAGCATTTGTGGTATATATAATTGCTGCACCACACTCGACTCATCGGAATGTAATAGGAGGAGGTAAGTGTTACGACTAGGATTGAATTGAAGTCTTGTTTTCGTATTCAATGTATACTTTAGAAAATTATGCTGCCATTAGAGCTGACACGGACGAGGCACCAACCGAGGCTGAGTTTCTCACGCCAGCCTACTAGTATGATTCTCAAGCTGGAGCGGGTTGCAGCGGGGAAGTGTGGAAATTGAGAGGAAGGAAGTTACATTGTAGATGGGCATAGTTCGTCATGCTTTCCACGACCTAGACGAAAGGAAAATACTTTACAGCCATTTGCATCTCCACGCGGAAAACAGGTGAATCGATTTTATGTAATTGGTTGATGCGATGCCAACTCGGGCACTATATTTAGACTTGCCTTATAGTCCTTCACTGGCACCATGATGGAATCATCAACCACGCGTTACAGATTATTGCATAGCTCTGAATAGCCTAGCATGCTAGCCTATCTCAAAATACCTTTCAGGCCAAACATGAGTCTATTCGCATGTGTGCTGGTGACCCCGAACCCTTTTATAATAATTCTCAGTGCTAGTTTAAAGTTGCAATTGAATCCATTCCGTCCACAGATTCAAGCCATGCTCAACGATCGGCTTGAACGTTCTGTCTACCTGATCATGATGGTATCCCTTGCCATTGTATCTGTCATGCTTACTAGCATCATATCTAAGGCAATATTCTCAAGGGAAAACTTGAACGCCCAGTATTTCTCGAAAACACGCACGCCAAGGTGGCAGAAAAATTTTAGTCAGTGTACTTTCTGTCCGATATTACTATGATAAGCTTAAACCATATTTCAGCTTTCACAGGCGATGATTTTCCCGAGTCCCTAGTACCTGACGCGGGCAAAGTGAGATTCGTGGTGGAGGAAAGCGTACGATTTGCGCTAGACCTTCCGGAGGCCAAGACCGAATGGCTTTCCACTTCCCCCCCGGGGACTGGACATGTGGCTCTGGGTGCAGAGAACCGGGCTTTCTTCGTAGCCATGTTCCATCAGCTTCACTGTCTCAGGCTCTTCCAAGCGGCTCTCACTGATCAAAATGATCGAGAGCATACTCATCACTGTCTTAATTATCTAAGACAATGGACGCTTTGCCAAGCAGATCTCACACTGGAGGCAGGAGATTTTACCACACGAGACTTCGAACAACACCGCGTTGGTGCTACACACGTCTGCAGAGACTGGGGGGAGATATACGACAGCGTTTCTGTCAATTGGAAGGAACGGCAACATGCTCCTATTACCAATTATACAGCAGTAAGTCTCAGTGACTGCTCGTACGATCAAAGCAACTGACTCTCTTCTGGATAAGTGAGTGGAAAAGATCCTTCCCATGTAGTAGTAGAAATATCGCAGTAGCATAGGATACCCATTTCCAACTCGTAGTTTTTCATTTTAGATTTTTTGCGTGTCTTATAAATACATACCTCAAAAATTTCAAAACGCTGCATGAAGCTCGCTTTGAGCTGGACAATTCTCTCGCCTGGTCTCCAGTAATTCTGAGAATCTAACCACGGAAACGTGTGAACAACGTGATCGTCGTCCTCTGTAGAGCGGAGCGGCGTTTGTGGCATGGGCGGTACTCATTGTCATTGTCTCAGTTCTGGAGTACATGACACGAGCCATTTGGACGAAGTAGCATGCGGACGACATCATTACATTGCATGATCAATTGTCGGATGTGTGGGGACTGGTCTTCAGTAAACTGATAGAACACATTACGGACGTGAAAGCTCGCACCAGTGCTACCTGGTACAAAACATTCATCGAATAGTGTGCGGAAGCATGTCAGCTCGGTCAAGAATACCACATCGCGCCTTGCTCCATCAGCCCCACAGAAGACCACAAAAGAGCAACACGCTGATCTATGAATGTCAATGTGGCCTGATAAGCAAGCAATACAGAGCTCAACGTCATCTCCTCGGCAGGAGCGGCCCATGACTTTGAAGCACTAACACCAGAGGCTGCGTGAGATAGCATAATATACATCTGACATTAATGTAGACATTGAAAAGCAGTACGCTCAAGAACATTTGTCAGTAGGTATAAGACCGCCTGTATCTCTGACGATCCAGGCACGAACTGCTGCCACAGTGACATGCCTACCAATACAGTTGAACGCGACTCCTACACCCTCGCGCCAGGCTTAGTGAAACAATGTACATTGATATATTCGTCTTCTGGAGTTGGTAGAGGCGCTTCTCCTTTATATTGGAAGTGGAGCGCCTTGTATACCGCAACCTGTAATGCGATGAGTAAGTTTTTAGCAACCCCTTCAATCACGCACGTTGTCGTCGGTATCTGTGCAGAGCGCAAGAATGGACGTCGACATTGCCTGCAAATGGAATGAAATCATGCATGTATAACGAACAGTTGGAACACCACACCTTCTGTTCCACGATTTTGATCAGGTTTGTAGCGATTCCTTGGCGTTGATACTTCGGATCAACGCAAATACAATTCAGATACCAGGAGCTCTCAACAGTCTGAAAATATATATATAAAATATTTGGACGATAGGATTGGACACACATGAGGAGACAGCGCCGTCGTGATAAATGGGGCCAGTGCAGGGCCATACTTCGATAGAGACATAAACGACAAGAATAAGTAAAAATCAGTACTACTTACAGTGTTGATCCACCATTCTCTAGTCTTGGGTGACAGAGACTCCAAGAACTGGTTAAAGCCAAGGTTCCTCTGCGCATCGCTTCTGACCGTGTGAACGAAGTTGCGTAACCAGCAATTGAATCGCAACTGACTTTTGCCAGAGAACTTTCCCTGGAGGAAACCAGAGAGCTAATCCAGCAATGGCTCCTGTATCAATAACTGTGGCGATGTATACTCTTCCGGCTAGCTGGCAGGCCCTGATCATCGCGCGGAACAATGGGCCCTCGAGACTCTTGTTCCCACCGGTCATGGCATCAAGAGATGGAGCTGGATTGGAAGGCGTCACAACTACGCTGTCGATAGTTTGAAGGCTGTCTTACAATCGACGTAACCTTTGACACACATCATAACTGACTCGTTCAACTGAGATTCTGTGGCGTCCTTGAGCTATGTGACAAGCAATGGTCATGATAGATGCTCGATACCTGTTAACTGGTTAACGTTGGCCAGCTTATACGGAAAGTTGTTCATGGTATGTGGCACAACGAAAGATGACTCCGTTAATATTATTAAAGGGTTTCTCAGACCTTCAAGTTATACTAGGTCGGATGGGCTTTCAAAAGCCCTGCAAAACCTTGGCAATAGCCTATACTATTCTGGGACTATTGCGGACCTTCAATGTAACTTAGAGTGGCAGGCATCTCTGCACGGAGACGCCCAAATCCCTTTTCGGCTCGCAACGAAACAGGGTCCTCGGCGAGTGGGGTCTCAATGTGCTGAAGGTTCCTACCCCTCACTAGCCCACCCAACCGCAAACTTCCCTGCCGGTGGGTCATGATCACTGGATTCAACTGGCCGGACCGAGGTCGTCGCTTCGTGGTTGACAGAATCTTATCCTAGTAGGAGACGGGTGACTGCAGTGGGTGCCGGGAATGTGGTCTGCCTCCCGGCGCTCTGCTGGACGCTCTGGCTTGAGCTTCGATTATTCAAGGCCAGTCGCTATGATACGTCTCTTGGTGGTTCAGTTCCTTGAAGTTGAACTTATTTAGCTTCCATTGCAGTCTTGTAACCAGCAATCTATCCATCTTGTTCCTTTACTAGGGATCGTTATCAGTGCTCTCACAACAGACGTAGGGTGAAACTTGACAATGGGTCAAAACAGTATTTTCAACGACAATCTGTCTGGTACACCGGCATAGCCTTTCTATTATTGGAGTACCGTAAGTGTCACGGCGGTAATCCACGCCTACTTCATGATGATCACTCTCTGTCTCGGACTCTCGGACACATGGGAATTATAACATATGGCACGTAAACGTACCAAAGTGACGCAAAATGCATCAACGCTATCAAAACACCATGTGATATCGCGCAATGATGATCAGCTGAACACCACTAAATCTGTGATTAGGTCAGTGAAAATCACACGATGCCACCCTGTGCTACTCCTATGAGTTTCGAATGTAGGCAACTTTCCACGGCCCGCAGTCGTATATGCTAGACCATTCTGAGCATGCGATCGGAAGCGAAGGCAAATGACAAGCTGTGGAACTTCTTCACATTGCCACAACCCTGCCGCTGTGCTGCAGAATCCGACTTACCTGTTGCAAAGTAAGTATAGTACACCAACGTACAGTTTTCCGCGCAGCCACGTCGATCATCACGCTTCTCAGCGCTGCCCAGTATCATAGCTTCAATTTTACTAGCCTATACGTTTTCAAACTTTCTTATTCAGATAAGTACCATTCCAAAATTTCGAAGGCGGATCCAACATCAAGCTCACCGAGTTTACGTCCAGATCTCCCTCGGTTAGTACTGGATCATGTCGCCCAGATTTTCCAATCCCAGAGAAGGGTATCAAGCTCTCAATCAAGTCACTCATTTTGACGATGAAGGTAACAAAATTCGTTAATATATCTCATTGAAACCATGCTGAAAAACACAGATCTCAAGGATTTACCACAGAGGACAAAGCATAACCAGACGTTGTCCGTCTGTCTTCTTGCGATCACGATTTTGTGCACTGTCTTGGATTTTTCTATGATTGTCTGGGACCGATTTCTTCGAGTCGACCTTCGTTCTACTTCAACCTCAGACGAGCTCGAGCTACTCCCTTTCCAGAACCCATATCTCAACCTCGAGATCCTCTATAAGGATCCTGATTTCAAGAGCTCTACTCACCATCCGATTATCAACAATGTACCCATAATTGCTCAAGTTTCCAATAGGGAGCATCAGAAAATTCGCCCTCCGCTTCAGCGCTATAAGTCGGTGGCACAAAGTAGAGCTCCCATATACGAGCGACGACTGATAGTGACACAAGAAGTATGTCATCCATAAAAAATCTATTCAACAGACTGAATTTTATCTAGCTCGAAAGCATCGCACAGTTTCGTGTGCTTGATTTTGGCATGGAGAACTGCAGCCTCTCGCTCACTGTCCCCCCAAGAAACAGCACAGAAGATTTGCTCTATACGGATCTTGGCGACTCTGTAATTCTCGATGTATGGTCTCTACCGGCTAGACATAAGTTGGACCTATACAATCTGTCATGGTCGAAACTTCCTCGACCGAGGGTACACATTGGCCACATGAATGTGTCATATGGGAAGACATATCGTATGCCAAGCTTTCAGTGCAAGTCGCAGTCATACCAGACATTTGCAGTCTCCTGCTCTAGTCCTGGTTGCCTTGTGAATGTCACAGGCAAGGATATGGGACCTTCAGGTGTGATCGTTATGTCTACTATTATTGATGGTGTTCTGACTAGTCTTACTGGCAGGGCTATACATGTATCAGAGTCAAACAATTTAACTAGGCGTGCAGCTGAACTGCGTGGGCGGAGACTTCGTTTACTAGGTCTGACATAAACTTTGTAGCCTCAGAACGTGGCGGAAAAATGTACAATGCTAGTGTACAGCGTGGAGTTACTAGCGAACGTCTCTTGGATCAAAAATTATTATTTTTGAGATAGCTGGTGCATAAGTAGCTGTATTAAAGCTTCGCGACAATTCGGACGGTGCGGCAGGCAACATCAGTATTATCACAGAAATCTTTTAAATCCTTGTGATCTATAGAATGTTTGCCTAATATTAGGTCTGCACAGGATGTTTCGTCTGTCTCGTTTACCTGCCCATTAAGCCTCGTGTCCGTCACTAGTCGTTTTTCCACCACATGCAACCTGTCTGACTTATCCAACTTCCAGTGTAGCCCACGAATAGATTATGCTAGGTTGCCAACCACACTAGTGCCGCCCATCAGCATCATGATCAACGCTATCTTTTTACTAGCCTAATCTGCTAATTAGAAACATGCCGGGTAAATACTCTGTCAGACACTGCCTGTGACTGATCGATGCTGATGAGCTATTTTAAATATCACTTACATCAGAATGAGCAAAACGAGAACAAGGAAGTGCACACGCATAGCATAGCATGCCCGCTACTGTTCATATAACAGCGCAGGAGCAAGCTGACGACTTGTTTGTATGGACACAATGACGCATACTGATAACTCCAGAACCCGGCTCTGTATTCTTGCTCTCTGCATTTTTATGAAGATCAGCCTGATACTCTTCTTCTGCAGCCTTCAAACTGATAACAAAATGAACAAGGTCTATTGTGAGCGAACCTGCGGCCAAAATGTGAATCATGCATTGATTTTTCACCACAGCGTTTGTTGGTGACGATTTCCCTCGACTGTTGCCCCTAGCACAGACTGGTCCAGTCCTGATGGCCTTCGAGGATTCAACACATTATCAGATAAACACTGAAGATGGGAGGGCGGAGTGGGCTAGCCTAACGCCGGGTAACGGGCTTGTTTATTTGGGGGAACGGCCTGGTCACCCATTCTCCATCTCGATGTTCCACCAATTGCGTTGCCTCAATATCCTACGAGAGGATATTGTTGGCAAAAGCAGCAACGCAGCTCTGAGCCGTCACTGCCTCAACTACTTGCGTCAGATGATAATGTGTCGCGGTGACGCTCAGCTGGAAAACATATTATTAGCAAGCAAGGAAAATTCATCCCAACCATTTTTCGTGCGACCAGGGACATACGTGTGTAGTGATTGGAATTTCGTACTGGAGGAAGTGAAGAAGAACCAGGCTGGAGCTGAGCCCATGTGGTGATACTACCTACGAGCAAAGTTACTTTAGTACCTCGCATAAAAGTTCGGCTCAGCCTGGAATCAAACTTCGGACGGATCCCCCACCACGGGACGCACTTTTTTGACAGTGTCTCGTGAAGGTGTTTGTTTTCGACCCGAAAAAACCACACATGCCATCCCGCAACTCATCGCGACTTGGTGGTAAATGGTAGCGCAGTTCAGTTGAATTTTGTGGTCGATCTACAATGATTCCCTTATTGTGTCTTCCTCCGCCAACCAAAGTTGAGTTAAAGAAGTAAATACCTGGCAAGTTTGGAGGGGAGTTCACAAATGCGATCTCTCCCGGCTTTCCGACAGCGCGAGTAAAAATTGGACTGAGACCGAGTCTTTTTCTGGTGTAGTCAACACCCACCCAAAACGAAAGCCTCAGGTTCGAAGGGCGCTTGTTATGGTCGCTTTCGTTGGAATTTGTGCGATTCAATGGGAGGATTAGAAGCGAAAAACTCAAAATACTATCCAGCATGGGACAATGCGCCATACCGGCCTCTAGAGTGCCGTCGTTGACCACCAATTCTGCCACCTGGAGTCCACTCGTTGCAGATTCTATCACGTCAATTTTATCCGCAATGAAGTCTTGTGGACGAGAGCGAGCCCAATATGACACTTTAGTAATCTTGCAGGTGCGATTCGAAATCAGCAACGTTGCGTGGTTCTCCTTCAGAAACGCCGAAACCACGATGATCCAAGATAAGGGAAGCCATCCTGCATCCCAAGCCCAACGCTCCCGAATGCTGCAAGACCGTCATCTTTGGTCACCGTGAGGCTGTAGGAATAGTGACATCAGTGTTGACAGTATTTTATTTTGAAGCATACCCTAGGACCTGCAATAACCACAGGATACGTGCCATTCTCTGCCAGTCGGGAGTACCAAACATCAAGCTTCAAGGCTAACATGTGCGCGAACAGCTGATCATCTTTCTTCTGGTAAATGACTCTGGAGAGACCATTATAATATGCACCAAACCTTCGTCTCATCGTCATAGTGCATAATACAGTGAGCCTATGCCATAGGATACTTCTGAGGTGTCTCGCCAACTTGGTCCTAACTGTAGGCAACTGCCATCGTCAACGCCACTTGGACGAACATACGTGAGTTTATCTGCGCGAATGGTCGGTGAATCTGCGGGATTAGATAAATTTAGTGTGATTGGTGAGGGAGTGCTATGAACCGCACCCAGAGAATATGTGAACCATTCATTTATTCATTTGAGACCAGCACTATGGACCGCGCCCAGATGATAGGTGACCCGTAGAAGTCCATGACTACAGCACAAAACGGACGATGCGTGCGGAAGATTTATCTGGCAAACATCGACAGGACGGCTCGCGGTTCTTCAGCAATATAGCCAAGCGTTCACCAGCCTCATTGGCTGACTGAGGACAAATGCAAATGTCGATGATTCTAATTATTAGCTGACGCACAATAAGACTTGGATATCACATACCAATGGTATACCGGTTTGACTGCTCGAAACCCATGGATATGCTCAGCATTTCAAGCTTTCTGCAGTCGTGATGAATTAGCTCAATGGTCGTCTATGTAGTTTAATAAGAAAACACGCCTTGTGGTGACCGGCGTATTATTATTGAGCAACTGCCAACAGACGCTTCAAACCTTTTCCGGATCACTACTAGCCGCGTCCCAAATGCGCAGAGGACTGTTCCTCGTATGTAAATCGTGATGTCTCATCCTCAGGAGACTCGAATGGCACGGTTTCCTGGGTGGTTTTGCGTCCTGAACTCAGAGTCCTTCCAAAACTGGTACTTTGGTTTGAAAATCGAGAAAGGGCATAACCTCGCTGAAAAGATGGTGTATGGTGGAGGAGAGCGAGGTATGGGTTTGGGTTGGTGAGACTTCTAAGATCAACCAATGCTAGTGGTCCAATCATTCCGACATGGCAGTTTACCAGCTAAACGAGCTCGTGGTCTGGAAGTGCTAGAGTAAGTCACCTCTCACACTTTCAGACCATAGCAATCATTGAGTTTGAAGGACCGAACGTTGAACTTGGCTGTGCTGACTAATAACCCATGCCCTCTGCCTTTGTTCGGTTCTAACTTAAACTTATCTCTCCAGGACCAGCACTCGTTTTCTATGATGGAGTCCAAGGTGGTTCAAAAGCTACGAAATAACCTACTAGGAGAAAACTCGGAGGGTTTTTCGGAGGTTCGATAGCTGATTCACTGGTTTTCACTTTTCAGTGGTGCGTCGCTTGCTCCTGCATGGGCGCAAGTGCACTCAAATATCACCTCACTCCTCCCTTTCAATTCGCCTCACAGTGTCAGTGCTCAGCCTGGGAGATGAGGTACTGTAGAAACCCCTCGGTGAGTCCCCTCAGCTCAGTAGCAAACCGCCCTCAAATTGACAATTGCCATGGCGGCGTAGAGGGGGAGCGCATACAAATCGGTTATGACTCAGACGAGATACCTTGAGCGGTTCAACCTACTGAGTCAACGATCTTGATCTTGGTTCTTTTTCTTCTATCGCCCACCATCACCGTGCGGGAGTAGAAACCATTCATCTAGACTCTAGACTCCACAGCACTACATCCACCGCAACCGAATAACCAATCACCAGGCGCATTCGTATAATAGAAAAAGCAAGTGTCAACACGTTGAATCCTATCATGCGTTTGCGGCTTGCAACATCACCGCGTGGCGTTCGATTCTCACTACTCAGCCCAAGCTGGAAGAAGAATGTACTTTCTTGTTCCTCGTGAGTCCTCAATCAGTAGCAGATCGACCTCAAATTGACAATCGCAAGTATGATTCTATCAAGATATCGAGCGGGGACTGAAATGGGTCTTGGTCCATGACCATGACTCACTAATCAGACGCCTTGATGTTCATCTTCGTCTTGCTTTTATCACCCTTCCATGCGGGGGTGGAAAGTCACCTAGGCGACTCCACAGCATTGAGCAAATTGCATTCGAATGCAAGGCGTATGCGTATGATAGAATTGGGCGGGTCGTGTGTCGACACGTCGAATTCTATTATACTTGTGCGGCTTGTACAGGGTCAAGAATCAGTACTTAGCGCTCAGTCTCCTTCTGATATGTACAGCAACTGTGACATTTACAGAGCCGAATGCATCGAGTCGTGCTGCCATGATATATGATTTGGGAGCCTCACGTTGACTTTCATGACATAGGGATGGGGATCATACATGGCGTCGAACCACGATAAGATACAGATAAAGGGTAAGAGTACAACATATTACTTATCTGCAGGAGCACCGTTACGATACGGATCTGCGCTCATGGCTTGATCGCAATCTTCAACGCTCCTCTGCTCTTCATCTTGTCTATGGCTAGTTGGTAATCCTCAAGCTTGAAGACATCTGTCACTATTCCCTTTTCCGCCATCGAGGTATGCGACTGCTTGTGGGAAGCAGTATGTTTGCGAGAACGAGCCGATAATAGAAGGTACATCATTAGCATCATATCCCAGTACTTAAAACAACACACTCACAGTAATTACATCACCAAAGATATTGGACGGAGACCAATGAACAAGCGCCTTATTCTCATATACTCCATAAATCACCAACGTCCCACCCCTCCTCACATACCCAACCGACATATCTGCGATCTTCTCCACTCCCGTAGCCTCCACCACCACATCGAAGCCGTATGGATTATTGTCTTTGAGTTTCTGCCACTGCGCATCGGGGTTCTTGCGGTCAAGCTCGATGCATTCGTCACCGGCCTCGAGTTGTCAGGCAATGTCCATCTTGATGCTTTTGTTAGCGGCGATGACGATGCGGGAGGCGTCGTTGAGCTTGAGGAGCTGTGCGAGGATGAGGCCTGTGGGTCCTGC
>MU177963.1:147083-170881 GCA_016695465.1 Suillus americanus | reverse complement strand
TTCAGCCCAGATTGGCGAAAATTAGCATCTGGAATAGGGCGCAACATTCGTGTTTGGAGCACTGATAACGCCGAGCTTCTTCTCAGAATCGACGCTCATCGAGATTATGTTCGAAGTATTGTGTGGTCGCCTGACGACCTGCGACTTGTCTCTGCATCAGACGACAAAACGGTCAGATTTTGGGACCCATCGAATGAATACCAGATCGGTCAACCTTGCACTGGCCACTTTAACCATATCAACTCACTTGCCATATCTTCTGATGGTTCCTTCATCGCAACCGCCTCGGATGACAATACGGTGTGCCTGTGGAACGCAGAGTCACACCAGCAGATAGGACAGGCACTCGAGCACACCACACGGTTTGCTGCGTCGCCATTTCTCCCGACGGAGAACTGCTCGCGAGTGGAGACTGTGATGGGAATCTTCAGCTCTGGTCCATCGAGAACACACTTTGCGCAACACTCGGGCCGGATTTCTCATATTTTGCGCATCGCAGTCAGGTGTTGTTGGGCCAAAACCTCTATGAGGAGGCCCGACGCGCTATGTTAGACAAAACATGCTATATATACTGTCTGTGCGGTATTTCTTGTTTCGAATGGTGGGTCTTGTTCAATGGTCCTGGCCGGAGCGGGGACGGTAACACCAACTGAAGGTGATAGAAATAATGGGTACAAGGGTTTTGTTGTCGGTCTTCTTCGTCTATGTTCTTTGCTTGTTCTTCTCTTTTGGCAGGTTGACGTCTCCGAACACTGTCTCGAATCTTCTCGTGGTCGCAATGTACTTGAACAGAGCTTTCAAGCATTCCGGTTCGTTGAGGATGTGTTTCATGCGATGCGCTTTCGTGCCCAGTTCTGCGCGGAGGATGTTACGTTGTCTTGTATAGGCTGGGCATGAGAGTAGGAAGTGGTGTACTGATTCGTCACTTTCCTCGCATTGTGAGTATGTTGCCGTTGCTGACTTTGCTATTCGATGTAGGTGCTTGTTGAGTGGTGCGTGGCCCGATCTCAATTGAAACAGGAGGGAGCTTTGTCGTCGAGGCAATCGTTCGATGATGTCAGCGAAGTGTTTTGATGGAATGGATGGGTCTATCGAGTGAAGGGTTGCGTAGCGGGGGGACTCGGTCATGATTTGCGCTGCTTCCTTCTTGATTTTGGAGTTGAACTTCTGTAGCGTTAACGATTTGCTAATGGAATATTTATTATAATTTACGGAAACCTAGGGGAGCACACAATGGCGCAGTCTCTCTCGATTTCTTGTCTGGCTGTGCTATAGCCGCATGCCATCCTCCTGCAAGCACTATAGACGGCACCGCGGCAAGCGCCTACTCGTCCTTCAACTGTATTCCACAACCATCCAGCGAGCTTTCCATAGCAGAATAGATTGTAACATACATCCGTCCATGCAGACCCAGGGAGGACGAGAATGGCTGCAGACCCCGTATGGGCAAGGGTGGCTGCAGACTCCCCATGGTCAAGCGTGGCAGTCCACTGAAAGCCCTGACAATCGATAGCCATGGACGAGTGAATCCAAGGCAGCGCCTGATGCAATCTGAAACTCGTCGGTCCCACAGCGTTACAGAATCACTGTTCAAAGTCATTGATTGTTAGCTGACATGTTGCATGTTTTACAGCCGATACTCTGAGATGCAGACATTCGATAATCGGGACCCAGATGACGTTCGACACCGTATCTCTATTCCAAGTCCCAGTGAATCGAAAGGAGAGCTTTTAGAAGTATGAAATCATCTGCCTTCTGAATCCTCAGTGTCCACTAATAACTTTGTTCATTTCAGACCAGTGCTATAGAGCGCACCCAGATAATAGGTGACCAGTGGAAGTCCATGACTAAAGCACGAAACGGACGATGTGTGCGGATGGTTCATCTGGCAAACATTAACAGGACGCCTCGCGGCACTACAGCAATATAGTCAAGCGTTCACCAGCTTCGTTTTCTGACTGAGAATAAATGCGAATGTTGATGATTCTAATTGTTAGATGACACGCAGTGACATTTGAGTATCACGTACCAATGGTACACCAGCTCGATTGCTCGAAACCCGTGAATATGCAAGCTTTCTGCAATCATCATAAAATAATTAGCTCGATGGTCGTCTATTGTAGTTTAATAAGAAAAACACACCTTGTGATGACCAACGTATTGTTATTGAGTAACAAGTGACGGGTGCTTCAAACCTTCCTCCGGGTTACTAGACGGCATTCTCTGGTTCGTGTCCCAAATGTGCAGAGGACTGTTCCTCGTATATAAATGGTGATGTCTCATTCTGAGCAGACTCGAATGGCACGGTTCCCTGGGTGTGTTTGCGTCCTGAACTTGGAGTCCTTCCAAAACCGGTCCCTCAGTTTGGGAATCGGGAAAGGGCATAACCTTGCTGAAAAGATGGCGCGTGGTGGAGAGCGAGGCATGGGTTTGGGTTGGTGAGACTTCCATAACCAGCCAATGCTATATAGTAGTCCAATCATCATTCCGATGCGACTATTAGCTGAATGAGTTCATGGTCTTGAAGTGCTAGAACGTCAACGTTGAACTTTAACTTGCCCATGCTGACTAATAACCCTTCGTCCTCTTTCTAACTTGAACTTATCTTTCCAGCACTCGTTTTCTATGTAGACCATCGGTGGAGTTCGAGGTGGCTCAAAAACCACGAAATAACCTACTCGGAGTGGACCTGGGGGATGTTTCGGAGGTTCGACAGCTGATTTACTAGTCTTCAATGGTGCGTTGACACCTGCTCCTGCATGGTCGCAAGTGCACTCAAATATCACCTCACGGCGTTCTTCTCGCCTCATAGCGTCAGTACTCAGCCTGGGAAATGAGGAACTGTACGACCCCATCGGCAAGTCCCCTCACTGACAGCTCAGTAGCAAATCGACCTCAAATTGACAATTACCATGGCGGGCGTAGAGTGGGGGCTACATACAAGTCGGTTACGAGTCGCCTTTAGTAACCCACCGAGTCAAAGATCTTGATCTTGATTATTTTTCTTCGTCTTGCCCACCATCACCGTGCGGGAGTAGAAACCATCCATCTAGACTCTAGCACTGCATCCACCACCAGTCACCAGGCGCATTCGTATAATAGAAACATGCGTGCCAACACGTTGGATCCTATTATGCGTTTGCGGCTTGTCCTACAGCGTGGCGTTTGATTCTCACTAACTCAGCCCAAGCTAGAAGGAGACTGGACTTTCTTGTTCTTCGTGAGTCCTCGATCAGTACCAGTAGCGAATCGAGCTCGGATTGATGATCGCAAGTAGGATTCTATCAAGATAGCGAGCGGGGGCTAAATATGGGTCTTGTGATTCTGTACTCAGACGCTTCGATCTTCGTCTTCGTCCTGCGTGGGACTGTTAGCGATAGGCTACGTACGCGGTCCTGGAGGATTTCGATTAGCCTCCGGGACTTGTCTTCGCTTCCTTTCCTTTTTCAAGTCTTTATCGCATCTTGACACCACATGTCGTTTCCACCGGCGTCGTTGTCACCGGTAGCATCTTTCCGTCTCGGACATCTTGACATTGGTGTTTAAAATGATTGTCCTCGCCGGTCCTACCTTAGTGTTCTCTATCACGTCCGCTGAGGTACGCATGTCCTCGTTACTCGTACTTACCCTTGCTGACATGTGGCCTAGACTTTGTCCTGTGTAAATTCAATACACCGTTTTCTATCAAGCACTGAGCAGATTGGAACACCGAATACAAGGCGCATGTGTATAATATGAACATTCAACTCGTTGGATTCTATTATACGTGTGCGGCTTGTAGAGGTCAATCACGTCCGCTGAGACTTTGTCCAAGCACTGAGCAAATTGCGTTCGAAAGAACACAGAATACAAGGCGCATGCGTATAGTAGGAACACTCGAGCGTCAACCCGTTGAATTCTATTATACGTGTGCGGCTTGTACAGGTCAGGACGGCGCTCAGTTTCCTTCTGATGAGTTACAGAAACTGTGTCATTTACAGAGTCGAACGCATCGAGTCGTGCCGCAATCATATATGAGTTGGGAGCCTTACGTTGACTTTGACGATACAGGGATGGGTATCATACATGGCGTCGAGCCGCGATAGATAAAGGATAAAAGTACAACGTATTACTTATAGCAGGAGATGCGGGGCGCACGATGCGGACCACAGCGCACTCATGGCTTGATCGCGATCTTCAAAGCTCCTCTGCTGTTCATCTTGTCCAAAGCAAGTTGATAATCCTCAAGCTTGAACACATCCGTCACCATTCCCTTCACCTTGACCTTTCCGCTATCGAGGTATGCGACTGCTCGTGGGAAACAGTATGTCTGCGAGAAGGAGCCGATGATCTGACAGGCGCAGGGGGCATCAGCATCGTATCGCCGCCAAAGTTATAAATAAAAACCCACAGTAATCTCATCCCCAAAGATCTTGGACGGTGGCCAATGAACGAGCGCCTTGTTCTCATACACCCCATAAATCATCAACGTCCCACCCCTCCTCACATAATCAATTGACATATTCGCGATCTTCTCCACTCCCGTAGCTTCCACTACCACGTCGAAGCCATATGGATTATCGTCTTTGAGTTTCTGCCACTGCGCATCGGGGTTCTGACGGTCAAGCTCGATGTATTCATCGCCGGCCTCGAGTTCGCGCGCGATGTTCATCTTGATGCCTTTGTTAGCGGCGATGACGACGCGGGAGGCACCGTTGAGCTTGAGGAGCTGTGCGAGGATGAGTCCGGTGGGTCCTGCGCCGAGGAGGAGGACTTCGATTCCGACGGGTGGGTTGAGTTTGTCGAGACCGTGTATTGCGCATGCGGCTGGTTCTAGAAGGGTGGATTCTTCATCTGTGAGGTGCTTGATCTTGTACAGCTTCTTTTGATGGCTGAGATATGAAATTAGAATTGGAATTACGAAGGGAATCACATGTGAGTGGAAGTATGGGCTGTGCTTACTATACGATGTATTCGGCAAATCCGCCATCAAGAGTGACGCCTCTGGCGTTGAAGTTCTCACACAAGAGGGAATTCCCGCGTCTGCAGTAGAAGCAGTTGTCGCACTGCGATTTTCGCAATTGTAAGGAGATCGTTTCGGGTGTCGATGTAGACTTACGGTGAGGCCTACATCAGCGACGCAGCGGTCGCCGATCTCGAAACCTTTGACGTTCTTTCCCATTTCGACGACTTTTCCGATAGCTTCATGACCCGGGATGAGCTAGGTGTGCGATAAGCTTAATATGGATTGACGTCACTGCTGATAAGGAGGACTGACTGGGAACTTGGATATGAATTCCCCGTCGTGGATGTGTCCGTCTGTGCCGCATACACCTGTGTAGACGACATGAGTGTGCGTTCGAGATACGTGGCGTGCCTACTACTGACCGCAACATGATACTAGCAGGGTTTTGGTGGTCAGAAAAGAATATGGTGAGGGATGTGAGAGGTACCTTTCAAGAGAACGTCGTCGTCGCCGACTTTGGGTATTGGGACTTGCTTTATCTCAAAGTCTTGTGGCTGTCGTTAGGTTAGACGATGGTGATACGGTGATGGACGTCGACAATGGCTACCTTGTTGTACCACAGAGCTCTCATAGTACCTTCAGGCATTGTGAGTGAGGAAGACTTGGTAGTGAGATTAGAAAGGGAAGAATGATTTTTGTGATTATGAGTATCCAAGCTGGCTTTTATCCCCGAACACGATCGAGTTCTGCTATTGGATTTGATTGATATTGCTTTGTGATTTCAGTGATGTCATAACCCCATTTGTTTTGGGAAAACCTAGGTTAGGGTTAAACCAGCTCAGCGTAAGTGACTCGCACATGGAGCTCCTTTAGCTCTTGGTGGAGCTCTTCGTTATCATTTCCGGTTCAGTCTGAACATGCCACCAGTTCATCTCAAAGATAGGCGTAGTCATGTGCACACGGGTCCTATACTCCGCTGTAGCTTCTAAAGGAGCGCCCCTTGCTCGCATGATCCAATCTCCAATTACTTCATAGAATGCCATCCCCCGGATCTCACCCCCTTGTAACTAGCTCTCTCGCAGATACCAGCCATCCAAAAAGACTTTGACCCGCCTGATACATTCACCTACTCGCGCGAGCAAAGGGCGTCGCGACGTACAAGGTGCTGGAGGGGTGTGGGATGACAGTGGCGCACTAATACCACTGCAGCGGTATGGGCTATTTGGGTCGACTTTCAACATCATATCTGAATTATATACCCTTCAATACAGCTCTCATCTCCAAAAGCAAACACACAACATCCTCACAACCCCGCACCACTCAACCACTCCCTCACAAACAACTCAGCCTCCTTCCGCATCCCATTCGTACACTCATGCCCCGCACCCTCCTCCACTACAACTCTCTTAACACCCCCCTCCCCAACTTCAAGACCTTCCACAAACTCTGCCGACGCCACCCATGGCACAAGCTTATCCTCCTTCCCCGAAAGCACCAATACCTTCTTCCCAAAAAACGGATTGGAAGCGTCCTTGGCGCGGTACGCCAGTTGTGCGGGGTCGTTCGTTTCTATGTATGTTTTAAAGGAGGTGGGAAAGTAGGGCGGGGAGAGGGGGATGCTTGACAATTGGGCGCGTTGAGAGATGAGTTTCGTATAGTCAGGGCACCCGATTATGGGGATTCCGAGGGTGAGGCGGGGTTCTGGGAGTGAGTGTAGATGAAGATGAGAGGGACTACGTAGGAGCATTGGGCACGTACCTCGAGAAAGCGCAATCCATGTCGAATGTCCTTCAAGAGTTACACCGCATATACCCCATTCCACAATCGTTCGTTCACCTAAGGGATAGAGGAAGGAAGGGAGGTGGTCGATTAGGGAGGACACGTCTTCTGCTGTACCAGCTTCAAGTGGGGTCAGTTTCAGATTCACGACGCACGTTTGTGGCTTGGACGTACTTTGGATCGTATACATGTCAACACTAAATCAGAGGGTATCAGCGTCCATATACCATGCCATGCTATGATACGTACGCATGCTGATCATTATTTTTAGCTAGATATTCGCTCCACGCCAAATTCCGCTTCGTCTCGACCCATGGTTCCTACGATCCTTTCCGCCCACCCGTCCTTTTAAGTTTCCCTTCCATACACAGGGGATGAAGTATGACTCACAAATGCGACGACGATAAAATATTCTTCCTCTCTCCCCCACCCGATCCAGGGCCACAACTCACTTTAAAAACAACTTTAATAGTATTGACAACGTAACTGTCTTGTGCGCTTCCGGAGCGACCGTGGAGGAAGAAGAGCGCGTGGATGGGATCTGTGGAGCTGGGGCTCGAAGTGGGGTGGGAGTAGACGTCGACGAGGAGGCCGGCGGCCGACTAGGAGAGTTTGTTTAATGGGTTCCATTGTTGTGCGGTGGGCTGCAAGGGAGAGACAGTATTCAATCACTAATATGATACCATGGGTGTGTATATATACGCACCGAGTCACGGCCTTATCATGTGCACATTACTACGTGGCAATTATCTGAGTCAGTGTACAGTCAGATCTATAGTTCTGAAAGGCGTCATCGTGGCTTCTAAAAACATAAAAGATGTTACAATGCATGTCGTCAACGTAGCCCAACACATGTGCATGCGCCCTCGGAGAACTATCGCATCGGATTCGTAGCACTGGCCAGTCGCATCAACTATACTCATCTCTTCAAGCCCATACGTATCGCTCCAATTGGACCGCAAATCCGAGTCAGTAAATGGTCAAGATCGTAAACCTCGCAAACTCGCCATCCCCCACTTGTAGACAACCGTGGTACTGACAGCCATAACTGACAACAAGAGCGGGATGTCGGCAGGACGTTGATATTGCTGATAATACCAACTTCTACATAGCGAGTCTGAAAACTGGAAAAATGATAGTTGTGGTCATAGAGCGGAAAGTCAGCAAGGTCGTCCCAAGTATGTAAGTGGACATCAGTCTTGACTAAGTTACACAGTATCGGCTAGCTTTGCAAACTCTTTACAGGCTTTATGAAGACGCCATGCAGTCATGATGTCTGACGGACCCCTGATCCATTTCTGAGCAATTCATGGTTAGTATACGTCCCTAATAATTCAACATGTTCAAAATAATTACCGAGGATAAACAACACCTTCTTGCGTCCCGGACAGTATGTGTAAGGTTGAAGTCATTGGAGTTTGGGATCTGTACCCAATATTGCAGGGTTGTGTCCGTGAACAGGGCCAGCAGTTTTCGAAGTTTGCTGCTAGGATAGGCAGGATGAAGATGGATATGCCACATCTGGTATGGATATGGATAAGACGATGGCGACAGTAGAATGGCACGAGTCCGATTGGAGTCCTGGCGTGTAATAAAATCAAGGCAGCAGCATGCAAGGTGCTCATCAGTGTGTGCAGCATCCACGTGATATTGCTGCGAGCGTAGAGGGTCGCTCATAAAATCGCGGAGGGAAGCATGATAGATTTCAACATTCTCAACCCCATCATTCAAGATCACGGGTGAAAATGCTTCAAGCATCATAACCAAGCTCCTGTTATCCGTGTAAAAGAGTTCTTGGAGTTCTGCAAGTTTCAATGGTCTCCTCAGGTGAATGATAGACGCCAACATCCGGCAGTGCGCGAGTGGATCCCCCGAAGTTGCAATGATCTGCCGATAAAGCTGATCGATGTCAGCACCGACAGTGGACTTCTCGCGTAGTAAGAGTTCTAGTCTCTCCTGTGGATGCTGGCCAATGGAGGATATGAAATTTATGGCCATGGCAGCGTACACAAACAGACCGCCTGCCTTAAAGACCAACGTCTCGAATTCATCCTCCGATGGCCATGGGAAGGGAGGCTGACCGAAAACAGTAGGACGCGATGCCCGTGTTTCGTCCAGTGATGCTCGCAGAAAGTAACGAACGTCTTGTATGGTGTCTTCATCACGAGTGGTAAGGGGAATCTCGTGGACACCGGAGGGTATGGCAGCGCGGATATGCGCCTCAGGGCGGCTTGTGAATATTATGTGGACGAACGGTAAGGCTGGGCCCGCGAGAGCGTCTGTCAACAGCGTGACCAGTCTTGCTGCTTCTTCAGAGGAGAAGCATTCGTCGAGAGCATCGATAATGAAAGTATAAGGCTGTTCGCGGAATCTCAATATCTTGAGTGGCTTTATGACGAGCTCTCGCATCTGATCTGCGTGAGATTTTCCAGGTGATAGGAGGCTGTCGTCGTTCCCGATCGCTTTCATAATATCCTCTCGAATGCGCGGGAAAGCTAGTGCCAGCTGGTATGCGATGGTAGGAATGATGGCGACAGCTTTTTGTGCATGTTTGTGCGAAAAGAAGAAAGTGGCAGCAAGCCTCTCCGCTTCTTTCCTTTCCTCGGCTATAGTGAACGCGATAGATGTTTTTCCAACGCCGGCGAGACCATTGAGCCAGATATTCGTCCGATCACGTTGGTCAAGGACTTGTGTTATGTTCTTCAGAAGGGGAACACGTGTGTTTTTCATGCACCGTAAGTGGGGCTGGCGATATTCGGAATCGAAAATGGCGCTATATTCCACGACATTGCATAAATGGACCCATGAGCCGCTAGGAGATGAGGGATGTGCTTAAAGGCGAGGTTAGTGCGAGTCCTAGTGTGGTGAGCGGAGGGAAAATTTACCAGAAGCCATCGTAGGAGGTACCGTGTTGAGCGGGAAGAAGGTAGCAAGGTAAGTAGCGTGTCCAGGCTGTGCTTTCCATAGTAGCACATCGGGGTTATCGATATTTAGGAGAGGTTTATATGTTGTACAAAATGCAAAGAAAATATTTGAAATTTAAACTAACATAAAAATAGGTACACCACTTGAAAATTTGCCCGTGTTTTATGTGTAATCCAAAATATCAAGCATCCGCAACCATATTCCCACGGACAATATGTCAACAAATATAAGAAATATGATCAGATTTTATACGCCTGCTTCAATTTAAAGTTTAATCTTCACATAAAACTTCGGACAAAACTTGAAATTTAGATGGGACAATATGCTTGCCAATATATCAAGTTTTGCCTAACAATTAGATGTCCCTCAAAATTTGAAGTTTATGCTGGCAACAGAATGTGATGCCAAAACTTCAAGTTTTGTCCACAGATGAAATAAATTGCCTGCTCATGGCCCGAATTTGTTACCTGGCATGGTAATACACACAATAAGTCAGTACAGACCTGGCAGACAAGTGCAAGTGGGAAGAAGTATCAGAGTTTTTTAAACATTGGAGTACGAGTGGAAGAAAGGATCCTAGACAAGGACTGCAGCGGAGCTATATGTAAAACATGAGTTTAACGCTCAATGTAGCTTTATAAGTGGCACTCACCAAGGGGTGATATGACATCACCAAAATTTCCCATTCCAGAGATGGTAATCTAAGGTTGCATCAGCCCTTAGAAGGCATCTAAGGGACGGCAGGCGTATCAGGTCCCAGGGTCCGCTTATCTGGTCATACCTAGGTTCGTTTTTTCACTAATGTGCTGCTCAACTGCTGATCATTCCTCAGCTGCTAGCCATGTATCATGCTGATACATATGTCCTGCTAAGCCGTTTCCATTGTTCTATATGGTTATCACACTGATATGTCATGCTAAACAGATGTCAATTTGCTATCGTATTACATGGCATTAGCTATGAGTAAGGTCCTGAATGTACTGTAAAGTGCACGGCAGGGTAAAACAGAGTGAGCATTGCGGTCAGAAATGAGTAATCCCGGATCCTGGTATTAGTACAACAATTGATGAAACTTGACAGCGGAGACTTGGATGCAAAAATGTGAAAACATTGATGTGAAGAGACAGTGAAGGTAATGAAGAGATGGATGGCACAGCAAAGACATCAATGTGAAGAGACAACAAAGCGATGGTGAGCGAGCCTGAAATGTGAATATCATAACAGTCAGCACGATGTAAGCAAAGCATGGTGTGACCTAAGAAGATGAGCAACCATTCATTTCTTCTTGCGGGTCTTCCTGGCCTTCTTTGGTGCTGGTAATGGTGACTGTACAACAACCTTACGAATACGGCCCCTCTTGGCTTTGGACTTTGGTGGCTGGGGTTCTTCCTCGAGTTCATCGAGTTCATCAGGCTCACTAAGATCACCGAAATCCTCATTAATGGCTGGTTCCTTAGCAGATACTACCTGCTGCTCGGGCTTCTCGGATGTCACAGATTCCTGAGGCTTCGGATCTGGACTGGGAGGCGGAATCTCGGGTGGCAGACTCATGCTAGATTTAACGACGTCAGACTTGGATGCAGTGACAGGGACAGATGGACTCTTTGGTGGAGTAGGCAGCTGCTCTCCAGGACCAGAATCCGAAGAAACCATCCATGCAGTGGCTTCGTCTGCAAGCCTTTGCTCATACTGCTTTTGCATTAGAGCAAAGTCGTCGTTGTCGTCGTCATCGGTGGTGTTCATGGAAGACGATGCACGAAGCCCAAGCTTGTTTTTGAACAATTTGCTATGAAGCTCAAGGTTAGACACTGCTCATAAAAGAAGTTCATACATACAGGTTCCAATGCTCGTGCAGTACCTTTGCCCAATTGGGGTCTGGGGCGTCACGAATAGTTGAAATGACCCGATAATAGGCAATTTGGTAGTTGTAATTTCCGTCTTCTTCCTTCTACTTGTCGCGCAAACTGATGGCAAAATGGCTCTGTATGAGGACATTCAGTAGTAGTTAAAATGTAAAAAGTAAGTGTATTGAGAGACGTACCTGAATCACACCATATGCAATATTCTCTGCTTCTACCTCCATCATATTATGGAGACGTTGTGACAAACATATTTCCGCTGGGCTTGCACAGGCGCTAGTGCCATTCATGTGCCCCACACAAATTCCCTCACTTAGATCTTAGCGCGCACTAGGAAACCGACGCGCTGTTAAAGTGACATGCGCTATCGCTAGTTCGGTCCGACTTCTGGGTACCTCGTCCTCCCATGTCCTACCTATGTCCACCTATCTCCACTGGTGCGTTTTCTCTCATCGCTTGTCGCTACTTACTAGTCGCAGGTCTTATTACATGTATCCTCATGTTCTGCAGCGCAGCATGTCTAAAGTCCTTTAGTATGAACATGCGGTCACTTGACTCGCTACTATCCTCGCCTATGTATCCCAAGCCTCCACGCGCCATGATAAAATATCCCGCAAAACATACAGGCAATTTACTTCCCCTTTCCTGAACTTCTGCAGGATAGAGTAGTCACTTAGTGTTATATCTCAGTTTTGGTGCAATCAATCTATTCTTGCTCACTTCTCTTGATCGCGACATTCAACTGCTCTGAATTTGCAGTTGCTAAGTCCCCTTTAGTATCACTAGTCCAAACGCAAGGCCGAACCACTGTCGGTAGTTGCGCTACATTTAGTTCCTGCCCTGTTCTCTCCTTCACCGGCGCCTAGTTTTACTCATACTTTCGTCCCAACACAGTTCCCCTCAACTCAACATGTGCTTGCTAGATTATCGCAACTTTCTGGTCCTTCAGTCGTACCAACTCTTATAGTGTGATTCCCTTAGCGCTCAATTGACCAAGTGCTATCCTTAGTTTTGTTATTTGTCATTTGCGTTACTAATTGAGCGCTATTCAGCTGCTCCTGGTTTCTAGGTCAGATAGATTCTAAGCCCTTTGCACTATCACTTCCCTTGCTTAAATTGAAGGAAGTGCTTCAATAGCAGTCCTCTCGGGTCGAATAGTATTCTCGCACCCTTCAGGATAAATAGTACTAGTGCTGTCAAAAGCCTAGCTCCTATTATTTCTTTCACAACATGCATTACATGGACGCGTCCCAACAGATTCGCTGTCTGCGCAAAGAGCGGAGGATGGTCCTGTGAAGAGATGCCTCATCACCTGAGAGAGACAGGTTTGATGAATGCTCGAAGATCAATCGGTCTAATAAAAAATCACTCACTCGCTCGAGAAGGTATCCTTCAAATAGCCCATTCTGCACCTGCTGAGGGTTGAAATTTTCCCCAGCGATCTTACCGGAGTATACCATGGCCGGCCAGACCAATGTGCACATCTTGATATCTCCATCTTGCAATTTTTGGCATTCTCTAATCAAAACTATCAGTAACTTCAACCAATAGTGGAGGGTACTTACGCTATAGGATCTTTCAAATATTCACCCAAGTGCTTCACAGGACAGAACATCCTGGTGAGCTGCGGGTGATTAATACCCATCTTCGTGCGTGACCATTGATTATTAGCACAAATGGGAGGGTCCAGATCTTTGTCGTCAGGGTCATATGCTGCATACTGTCCAATGACAGGTTTCAGATGGCTAGCATCCTCCGAACAAACTTGTCTGATAATCATTTGCATCTGTAAGTGGCATTAGCGCACAAACCAGTGCATGTATGCACACATACAACTGCTTACCTCAGTGAGAAGTGCCTCGAGTTCTCGCCGCTTCTTCTTGTTACCATTGACCAGCGTTAGTAGGTATGGGGCAGCCGTGGTTATCTTCTTGTAGGTTCACATCATTCGTGCCTCATCATCCTTGGAGCTAGAGTAGTGTTATTAGCGAAAATGAAATGTGATCGTGAGCTGTACTCACATGTTCTTCAAGATTGCTTCACGGTCATTCTTAACTTGTTCATCCTCAATATGTTCCGCTCTTTTGGCTGCTTCTCACTGCTCGATGAGAGGTGCAACCTGAAAGACATCAGTAAGTTTGCAAAACATGTCTACCCCTCAGGGTATCCAACGTGCAATGTGTAAGCATTGCTCTTGCAGTGACATTCCTTTCCTGTATTGGACATTGAGAGATAAGCATGATTCGGATGTGCTGGCATGTACTTACTGTTTGGATTTGTTGCCTGAGTCTGAGTCTTTACGTTTCCTAAGAAGGAGGGATTAGATATGCATATATGCACACGATAATGCGAAACTAACTTACTTTAGTCCTTTGTTGGGTTTCTTCATGTCGGTGTCACTATCCGATGATTCCCTTATGCGTTTTTGCAGGGATTTCTTCCGTTTCGGTTCTTCATGCACTGGCGAAGTTGTGGGTGGCAAAGTGGAGCATGACTGACAAGTCATTGAGTCATCACTGTCTGATGAGGAGCTACTGGAGGTTGACAGTGAGCGGTGCCTACGTGCTGGCATGATGATGGTAGTAGATAAGATGGAATATGATAATACGCGTCCATGATATTATCGATTACAAACTTTTGTTTGGTACTATTGACGTGTTTTGAGAACACCCTGGGAAACCTCGATGCATCTATGCGATATCTCAAAATCTATGTTGACACGTCAAGTACAATGATTAATTCTACAATTATATGATTCTTGTGTACAGATTGCAAAATAAAATTACATGAAAGCAATGCGAGAGCAAAAAGAATGGTACAGCAAAATCTAAACTAAGTCAAGTCTGCGGTAACAGGAGCAGGGAAAGTGCGCAAAATATCTAGACCAACAACGGAATCTTTAGGCTCCACGTCCCTGAAATGGTGGCGACGGACAGGCGGCCAAGTAGTGCTACTGTCAAATTTGGGTTTGCGTGGTGGGGGTTGTTTGCAGAATCCAACTAGGCGCACTGGTTTTGCCTTGATGGTATTAATCCTATAGATCAAGTTGTATCAATGCCACAATCAGACAAATATAAGAAAACCTTACCCGGAACTCTGAGATGTGATTTTGAGGCCTGCAAGATCTTCAGCGAGCTTGATGGTATCGGTTGCGAACCTGTAAATTTTGATGTTAGTACAACTCACTAGAACACTACCAACATTATCACATTTTGGTCCTCTTGTTCTCGCGATTGGTCGACAAGGTCCTGTAGATTCAGTTAGCGATCTTATTGTGAGAGGAGAACCAAATGATACTCGCTTTTTCCTCTTGTGATTGCCTGGAATCAACAAGTCCGCCTCGCTATCTGAAGATTCTTCAATGTGAACCATCTTGACAGGATCTTTGAGTTGGATAATAAGTTTCTAGATCAAATTGTCAGTAAGTAACATGAAAAGATTGACATTAATGCCAATGGGCCCGGGTTCTTGGGGGTAAAATTAATCTCGTAAGTCGGCCAGCCAGTTAGGATATTCTCGATATCCATGACAATGATATTGTCATGCTGGACGATGACCTGGTTGGTACCGTTGACGAGAATAGATTCGGATTGCATAGTAGGTGATTATAAAAAACAGTAGTACTAGTAGTATTTGATTGAGGATGAATATGAAAAACGCGTAGTCGCGTCTCTTTGCCTTACCGGTATTTGCCGGCTGACTTTGAAAAGTCACGTGATGTTCGAAACCAAATTTTCAAACTTGTTCTTTTTACTTCTTCAGTTAGTACCATTGGGCGCTCGCTCATACCAGTTGCCGATACGAGCACTTTGCGTGGCTCCCCTCAGCGGGACACTGTTGGGTGCTTAGGCCCTGATCCACGACCATCCGCCATTAACTTGCGCATCTCGGTCCCTGAGCACCCAAGGGTGCCCTGGGAAAACTCATTTTTATTTTCATGTTTTAGTACTTACTTAGGATTCAGGCAAGAGTAACGGACCCCACTCATCACCATAGCATTTTTCAAGTCAAATATCCTGACCCAGCTGATATCTCTGTTACAAGCTCCTCAACCTGCTATGTAACACCCTCCCTCTACTCGTCTTTGCCATTGCTCTTTCAGCCCATGTCATCCACCGCCTCCTGAATGGACCAGCATAAGTGCCTTGATGATATTGAGCAGCTTACAGCCTCACCGCATTCTCTTTACATGTCATTGGCATGCCAATGAAGGCAAGTCTAGCTTTTGGAGTGCATTTTGGGATGGTGAGTCAGATTTTGATTTCGTCTTTGTACCTGTTGTGGATTTTTACTAATGCATACACTTCATTCCGGTACCCGTTATGTTTCCCTCTCTGTACTGTATTCTTTACAATCCAATATCAATTTCTAAATCAATGGTGTCGTAGTGTGACTTGTGATTCAGATATCAAAGATCGAGTCCACCTTCAGCATAGAAGCTGCCTCCAATACTATCTCTACTGCAGTGTTTCCTCTCTTATGGTGAATCACCTTATGGCTGAGGTTATCTACCAGAGTTCCTGATCCTCTAGGGCTAGAACTGGCATACTCAACAGCAGTAATCTGGCCAGCGCACTCAGCAGCGGCAGTCTGCGTCACCTATAAAGACTGTCAGGGATGTCTGGGTAAGTCATTATCCCCCGTACATTATCATACTCTTATTCTAATTACAATGTCTGCAGACCAGCCAACATGCCTTGGCTGTGGGAGGCAATTTAAATTGACAAGACAGTTGTCGTCACATGCTGTGCAGTGCAAGCATAATAGGTCTATCAAGCTGACCAGCTCTGTCTATTAGAAGACAAAAAAGCACAAGTCAGATAAGTGCAGCAAGGCAAAATGTCCTCGGATCGAGGACTCGGATGAGATCATCCGCGATGGAATTGACCAGGTCTATGACGATATCTGGGCTGACCCACCTGACAATGATGTGCTGCCTCTGGCCGATGTGCGTATTTCAGTCATAGCCTCTAGCACCATTCATAATTTAATGCTGCTGCAGGATAACACAGTCTCAGGGCCATCACAGATTCCAGAAAATGAGATTCCTGCTGAATATGATGTAAGTGTTTTATTCTAGCCTCCCAACTTGTGATGATTATTAACATTAGTATGACTGCAGGTTACTCCAGTTCTCTCGCATCGCTCAGGGCGCACAATTCGGATGCCACACCACTATGTGGATTATCTTCCTGGCTCATCAACGCATCTTGCGCACATGCCATGAACCAATCACCAGCTGCGCAGCAAGCAATCTGCAGCCTCATGCTTGCAGCCAGGACCGCTTCTATCTGAGGTCAACAGCACTGGCCATCGCCCACCCAGTCCTAGCCCTAGCACTGTAGAATCAATCCTGGTGCCATTCGAGACTGAGCCAGATGACACTGGCTTATATCATATATACACCACCCATCCCACATTCATTCCTGCAGATGCCACCACTCTCAACACGGTGACAGATGCCCCTACCCTCAACAGTGGTCTACCAGCCCAGAAACAAAGCACGCTTCTTGCTGGGCTTCCACCTGCAGATGTCGGGGTGGATGAACTGTTCCATGCATTCACTAACCCAACGTGTGGGCTTATGATGGCATGGCAATATTACGGGACAAATGCAAAGTCTTTTGCCAAGTTTGATCACCTTGGCACCTTTTTCGAAGACCCTCTCTTCCGCAGTGAAGATGCCATTGGAATAACCCATGCCCATGAGTCGAAGCTACTCGACAAGTACCTGGACGACAAAACAAATCCTTTCCGGGAAGAATATGGTTGGCAGGAGTCGATGGCCAGGATCCATCTACCAAAGGAGAAGCAGAAATGGGCATCGGAGGAGGATGCTCCTGAGCTGCAGATACCTGGAGTATATCACCGCTCACTTGTTGACATTATCACAGCTGTTTTCAAGGACGACGTCTCCCAAACATTCAACATGATGCCTTTCAGTCAACACTGGAAGGTCTCTGAGGAAAAGACGATCCAGGTCTTTTCAGAAGCTCACAGCTCCCCTGTCATGCTTGATGCATACATGAAGGTCAATGCTCTGCCACGCAAACCTGACAACGATCTTGAGCGTGTTGTTGCTTCCCTCATATTCTTGTCTGACTCAACGCACCTCACCAATTTTGGGGACGCTTCAATGTGGCCATTCTACTTATTTTTCGGAAATCAGTCAAAATATACTCGCAGGAAACCAACAGCCAGCGCATGTCATCACGTTGCTTATATACCAAACGTGAGTCTCATCTCATTATTTAATGCTGAACATTGGAACTGAAGCCCAAGATAGCTCCCTGATGATTTCCAAGAACAGTATATGGGGTTGTTCGGAGAACCCTTGATGGACAAGACGTACAACTACTGCAAGCGTAAACTGATTCACGCTATCTGGAGACTCCTTCTCGATGACAAATTCATGGACATGTATGAACATGGTATCATCATCAAGTGTTTGGATGGCATCACACATAGAGTATTCCCTCGATTTTTTACATACTCAGCCGACTATCCGGAAAAGTATGTACTGTGTGTTACTTAATATTCTTGTTGATTCTGATGGTATTATCTCTAGAGTTCTACTTGCAAGTATTAAATTCCTAGGCCAATTCCCCTGCCCTCACTGTCTTGTCAAGAAGGTTGACATTCCGAAGATGGGGACAAAGCTCAATTTGAGATGACGAGACAGGTTGCAATGTGTCAATGATAATTCACGACGCCACAACATCGCAAAGGTGCGGTCACTCATATTTGAGAAGGGTGCTCCAGTTTCTGGGACTTGGGTGAATGGCCTGTTGAATGACGAATCTTTGGTGCCTACACGAGTAAGTACATTGATCTATTGATACACCTGGCCCTAATCACATTCTAGAATGCATTTTCAGAGAAGCTCTCCCAATTCGCATTCAATTTGTTCGCCTTGTTTGTTGTGGATCTGTTGCACGAGTTCGAAATTGGGGTTTGGAAAGCCATCTTTACTCACCTTATGCGGATCCTGCATGCAGCAGCTGGTGATTCAGTTCAGCAGCTTAATCGACGGTAAGTAATGGTATAGTGATTTATTTCAACTAACTGATACTCTGACAGCTATTGGAGGGTTCCGACTTTTGGATGTGGCACCATTCGGCATTTCAACAAAAATGCATCAGCCATGAAGCGACTCGCTGCGAGAGACTTTGAAGATTTACTGCAGGTCCGTTCTTACCGAATTTTTATAAACTGACTTATAATAGTATTGCAGTGCACCCTTCTTGTCTTTGAGGGCCTTCTCCCCAATGAACATGGCCAGAACACTATAGTCCTTGACCTGCTCTTTGACCTTGCTGCATGGCAAGGCTATGCAAAGCTCCATCTGCACACTGACAATACTCTGGCTGTCTTTGACACTGCGACTGTTGTTCTGGGCGAGTTCGTTCGAAAATTTTCGAAAATTTTCGAAAACTATATGCCTGTACTACCATACTACTGAACTCCCTCACGAGTATGCTGCCCGTGGACGACAAGCTGCTGCATTGGCCAGTCAGCAGACTGTTAAGGAAGGAAAGAAAAGGGCTACAGACTTGGAGACCACTCAGGCTGAACCAAAGCTCAAGAGACTCAACCTCAAAACATACAAATATCATGCACTTGGGGACTATCCCAACACAATACAGTGTATGGGAACAACTGACAATTTTTCTACACAGACGGTAGTATACTATTTTTTTAGAGAAGCATTGCATGCACACTGATACACACTCCTAGGGTGAATTGGAACATTGAACTCTCAAATGTTGGTACCCAAGAACTCCGAAAAACAAGAAAACGACATCCAAAAACATGGCTCGTCAAGAGGCACGCAACCGACTTATGAAGAAGATATTGAAATGATGTGAACTTCTTGCAGGAGTGGGCAGCCAGTCCAGAAAGAAATGTCAATGCACTTCACCATCTGACCACTACCATATTTCAAAGTACCCAAAGACATCCTCTGATCTCACTGCGTGGTTGAGCAAACTTGACTCTGATGATCCAGCAAAGAAGGTATGTGGTATCTTTACGCTAGTGCTAACTCTAATCTGCTGTGCTTTAGAATTTTATCCCACAACTGAAAGACCACCTTCTAGCCCGCCTCCAAGGGATTGAATACTTGGGTGACGAGCATGACTTTACCAATGAAGATTGGGATCTGGTTATATTTGCTAACAACCAAATCCACAAACATGGTGTGTTGCAGGCCAATTACACCACGTATGACCTTCGAAGGGAACAAGACACCATCAATCCTCGGACTCATGCTGACATCATGGTACTCTCGCATGAAAATAACAACGAATGCCACCCATACTGGTATGCATAGGTCATCCGAATTTTGCACTTAGATGTTTGGTATTACGGCGACAAAAACACCTCTACATTGAAACCACTGCGCATGGATGTACTTTTTGTACGCTGGTTTGCGCGTGATGTTACATTCAAGGGTGGCTGGTCTGCTAAGCACTTGCACCGTCTTGGATTCTTCACAGGCGACGATCCTGGATGTTTTGGATTTCTAGATCCTGATAATGTAATTTGCGGGGTCCATCTCATTCCCGCATTTGCACATGAACGCACAGATCACTATATGGGACCCTCATTTGTCCATCACGAGGAGGATGGTGACACAGACTGGCGGTTTCATTATGTCAATATGTATGTCCTACTTTGCTTCTAAACCATTGACAGTTCTGACTACTGTACTAGATTTGTAGACAGAGATATGTTTATGCACTTTCGTGGTGGAGGTGTTGGTCATAAGGTCACACGGGAGTGGGACAACTTTTTGCAGAGTGACAGAGCCCCAGCAAATACCCCTGACAACAATGAAGAATGGGATGATGTTGATATGGATACTAGGGAGGATGGCGAGGAAGACGGTGAGGAAGAGGAGGGTGAATTAGATGAAGGTGAAGACGAGGAAGACGAGGAAGACCCAGACAATAGAGTAGAGGCTGATTCAGATGAGGGACTTGACGATGATGTACTTGCACGGGAGGGTTATGGCGCACTATAATTACATTACTTAATGATATACTACACATGGGATAGATAATGTCATAACAGACCGAGACAAACATTAGCTACTCGCTGTCAGGTTGACATATAGCTTAGCATGACATAGTCCAGATGCCATATAGTTTAGCATGACATTGTATGCACGATTGCTTATGACCATGATGTGGCACATCTGAGAAGCGTTGTGGCGCAGCCACAATGCAAATCAGGTAATTTCTGATTTGTGGACTTTTGGTGATGGAATACTTGTACCAATGTAGTACCTGTACCCACCATGCCTGCACTCATGTTGCAAGGGAACAGGTTGACTCATCAGTCTGGTACCAGAATTGGCAATGATGATGGCATGAGATGCCTGGAGACACAGATGGCATCTGAGTTTGAGAAGGCATCTTGGAGAAAGTACCTGGAATGTTAGAAGCACTTGTGGCGGGGCAACGAGTGAGATTTGTCAAATGGTCTTCACAACCTCATGGAGAGTGAATGAAACAACTCAAAGCAACAGTACAAACTGTTGATTGTGAGGAGTACTGGAGGTCAAGGACCGTGGATGGAAGCAAGCAGAGCAATTCTAAATGACAGTCCAAATGATTGTCTTACAGAATGTCAGATGATTGAGATTTTAAGGATGGTCAGTAGTCATGAGTCAGAAGGTAATTGTATAAACCATTTCCCTGAGTGTGACTGTGTTATTCAACGAGGGTAATGATTGAGGAGATAACAGAGTAGATGGACAATACAGTTGTAGAGCATGATGTACATAGCAAGAAAAAACATGAGAGAATAGGTAAAACTACACATCTGAGTCCATCCAAACTAAGCAAGACATCAGAAGCATGAAGGAGGTTGGGAAGTACTCTTACCATGCGCCTTGTTTAATAGGAATTCATAACAGGTCCATAGAACATGGGGTGGGATGGGACAAGTGGATACCATGGGCACATCTCATATGCCCATTGGGTAGTTAACATCTTCATGTTGCCCTCTTCATCAGGGTGGGACTGATCAGGAATTGTTGCAGGAAGTGAGTGTGTTGTGAGAGAGGTGAAAATTTTTGGAGTTGTGTACAAAAATGCAGAGTTGTTTAGGACACATGGCAAGTAGTCTCGTTGGTATGGGGTGAGTGATGAGCAAGATATTGTAGATGGTCTTTGCAGCTTTAATGTGTGGAACGATGTGGTAAACTGAAACTACTGCAAAACTACTACCATAACAGTATAAACTGATGTGTTAGATCTGGCAGAAGCTATGAGTTGATGCATAGAACAACACGGCGGGCATAGTGCTGCCACAGTCTGGTTCTGAACTTTGGTTCGGACCTGAATGCTTCCGAACCGGACTGTGGGTTTGGTCCGGGGTTTGGCATTTTGGCAGGACCAAACCCATTATTAGGTTCGGGGTTCGGCTGCTGCCAGCTCAAGCACAAACCTTCTTTCAGAAGTGTTGCGCTGAGGTCAATGAGCCAAGTCTTAAGCTGTTGAAGTGGATTTGCACAAGATGGGTGTCGCCTTTTGGCATGATGGAGTGCACACTTAAGTTGCATAAGGGGGTGAACAGATTCATTCAGCTTGTGGATGACAGCGACGAGGTGCCAAACTTACAGGGGGGCAAGACATATGGAGCATTCAAGCTCTCGGCGGATGAGTGGTCGAAGTTTGAATTAATGTGTGACATGCTTCAGGTGCATGCAAGTTTCTGTCTTTGTTTTTGTGCTAACCGTTCTACTACTTAACAAGGAGCCTGCAAATGCCCAACAATCTTTTTCTGCAACTCATGAGCCTACTGTATGGCATACTATTCTGGTCCTTGAATTTCTTCAAGAGACTTGGCAGAACATGGCCAATTGTTCAAAGTTTGGTGACTTCTCAATTGCCATCAACTCAGGCCTCGATAATCTTTGCAAGTGGTACCACAAGATTGACAAAAGCAATGTCTACTTTATTTGCCTTGGTATGTGTTACATTTACTATATAATGTCCCTTCTAATGTACCCTATCATCCTAGCACTTGACCCCAACTATAAGGTTGTGTACGCAAAGAGTAAATGGGAGCATTGTGACTTTGACGCAGGTATGAAATGCCTGCATCAAGTTGTAAGTCCATGTCTGTCTCCTGTTCAGTTGCAAGTGTGCTAATTTTACATAGTTTGACAAATATTATCACTGTACTTCCAGTTCCTCACCTGATGCAGGGCCAGTGGTTGCTGTTCCTTTGTCGCTTGCTCGTCAAGGGTCATATGGCTACAGTTGGATGTGTGATGCCATTAAATCTTGTGTTGTTGATGATACTGCGAGTCGAAGGCCTCGCCAAGAGCTTGACAATTACCTTGCTGCACTGCTAGAGGATGTTGATAATGTAGTGGTGTGGTGAGGTATAAGTTTAGTTCTTTGTATTGCTATTTCTCAGTCGACAATATTCCTAGCATCATTTGGTTCAATATCCCACCATTTCCCGCATAGGAAAAGACTATCTTGCTGTTCAGGGCTCAGCCGTTGCATCTGAATGAGCCTTTTCAAGTGGTGGCATCACTGGGACCACATGGCTAAAGTGCTTGTTGCCAACAACATTCAAGGCCCTACAACTGTTAAAGAGTGTGTATCTTCAAGGTCACATATCAGCAATGGCACAAGCCAAATTTGCTGCTGCTTGTGAATACCCTGCCATGGATATTGTGTAGTTAGTCATTTGTGTCGAATTTTTGATGTAATCATTGCATTTTTTTTTTGAAATTAATATGTTGCATTCACATTCGAATGTGTTCACAAGGGTCCGGTCCAGCGTTTGCCCTCCTTGCCTGAACTGGTGTGGGAATCACAATACAGCTGGCCAAGCTGCTGAGTGGAGAGCAGTATGTTCAGCCCATGGGACTCTGACTTGGCTCAGTGCTCAAAGAGTAGAAAATAGCATCAAAAGAATGACTGTGTATTCAGGCAAGTGCTGACAATTGGTGAAAGAGTAACATCATTATGTAAGCAGCAAAAATGTGAACATAAACTAAGGAAAGTAGGGGAAAGAGAAGGTAAGTAAAAAGGGTAAATGCAAGCCCAAAGAAAACTTGTTTGTCACACCGGACTTCAGCAGCACTAGGCGGGCAGCATAGAAAGTAGGGGAGAGCTAGGAAAGTGGGTGACAGTACAAACTGTTTTAATGCGACAGGTTGGCAGAAAAGGAGTGTAGACTGGTGTGGAAAGTGGAAGTGGAAGTGGAAGTGGAAGTGGAAGTGGAAGTGGAAGTGGAAGTGGAAGTGGAAGTGGAAGTGGAAG
>MU177963.1:126888-146793 GCA_016695465.1 Suillus americanus | reverse complement strand
AAGTGGAAGTGGAAGTGGAAGTGGAAGTGGAAGTGGAAGTGGAAGTGGAAGTGGAAGTGGAAGTGGAAGTGGAAGTGGAAGTGGAAGTGGAAGTGTAACATAACAATAGAGGGTGGACTCTGAGGTGAATTCCGGAATTTTAATATATGGATGAAGTTGAATTGAAGAAGCTGATGACAAAATAGGGCTGGTGATGATAATGGTACAAAAGTTTCACATAAGTAGGGAGGTGAATGAGTTTGGTGATGCTGATGACATGATGTACTGTGGCATGAACATATGTATTGCAGAGGGATAGACGGCTGGGATGACATTTTAAATTTAAACAAGGGTAGATTCATATAGTACAGCATCTTGTCACCAGGGAGAAGTCAAGAAGGCAAGCAGGCAATGAAAATGGATACAACAATAGTTCCAAAACAAAGACATACATGACCATACATACAGTAATGCAATGTGAATGAGGGGGAAGGCCATTCATTGGGTACATTGAGCTAGGGAGTAGGGAAGGACTCGACCACTCTGAAGTTTGGTGATGAAATCAGGAAGACGACGATTCATTGAGCTCTGGGTGATGAAAGCTAATGAAGTTGCAGGTGGATGGAGGAAAGACACAATGATATAAATTGTTGAGCCAGAGGAAGGAACTTGAAGTACTACAGGCTATATCCGAGTCATAGATCTAACTGAGGAAAGATGTGTGAAATTATTATGTACATTATTTGTAATTGTTGTGCGCTTTCATCACCAAAGTTCCAAGTCCATTTTTACCTTCGCTTTTCCTTACACATGGACTTGCTGGTTTGTATTGTTGAGCACGTCATTATAGGCATCTTTCATCCTTCTTCCTCGCCACACTCTGTTCCTTCCCTATGGTGATGACTATTTGTATGGTCGTGTCCCCGCCTTCCTCTCCTGATTTCATTGCCTTGAATGTTGCGAGTCCTTGGCTTGATGTCCCCAATGGTCTTCCCCCTTCTCCACATGGCATGACTGTATGTATGGTCATGTATGTCTTGCATGATCTCAAAGAGTTTTGGCACAAGTTGTTCATTGATTGACGCCTTATCAGCACTGATGACACTCCAACTGCAAAGATCAGTTCAGAGCTGTTACTTGCTGGTTAATTATACACTTTTATATGTCAACCTTCTTCCCACTTTTGAATGTAGTGCAACAGCAAGCTTGTCCCAAGCTAGTGGCCATACAGCCCAGTGTTAAGCCACAAATTGACAAGAGAAATGCATTTACACATATCATTGGTTTTGTGCAGGAGTCAGTGAACATTGAACCCATGCAGGGGGGGGGGGGTTGCTTCAGATTATAGTCCTTTTGAATCATTGACTCTATGTTGGACATTTTACTTGTCATTAGCTTTTTCTTTCATTTTATTTTGTTGGTTTGGGTCTATTGGGTGATTGAAATGGACTCATACTCCAGGTGGCAGGTACAAAAGGAGTGCTATGAAAAGGAATTGCGTTAGTAGAGGCAATAATGTATAAAGACCACAACATTTTAGCTGGTGCCTATCGGCTTCTTGTCATCAGCTAGCAATTGCCAAGGTTATCTTTCTCTATTGGCGTCCATTTCCTTTGGTTTTGTCTTATCATTTTGTTGGGGAGTATGGAAACAATGTTTATATGTGCGGACTGTATAAATTTACTGTAGTAGTGTTCTTTTAATGATGTGACAGAGGCAAGGGTGTACCACAACAGGTTCTCACAAACTCATTCATCATATCAAAACTGCTTGGATGCTTCACCATTAAGTGAATGCAGTTTGCATTCAGTATTAATATCCAGCCAGCTGTCAGATTGAGCTGACATACTGGACAACTGGTGAAATGATTATTGATAATCCACAGGTATATATACCCCTCTCTCCTGCATTCAGTCTCCAGTCAAGTCAATTGAATTATTTAACTCATTACACTCAGATGTTTACTAGAGGCAAGGGCATACTGCAACCATGGGTTTCGGGCTTAGTGTTGGCAACTGCTAGTTCTTTGCCAGACAAAGTTGTATTTTGGACAGAAGGTAGATGGTATATGGAAGTCTGCTTGTACAGGCGATGATTTATGTATTAAGGATATTTTTACAATGCTGCTCAGCTCATTCCAACCCATTGCTCAACATCAATCAGAACAACCCATCCACCACTCTGGTCCATGCCCAAGCAATACTGTCATGACCTTGATCTTTTTCTCATCATTGAGAGGCCTCTGAATAGAACCTTCTTCATCTGAGTACATGTAGAGCACCTGGATGGTGTCAATCGGAATGTCCTCAAGTTCTTCATTGTCAACTAAGCCATGGTTTGGATTGAAGCAACATTTCCATCCAAGATTGTTGATGTTCGCCAAGTATGCAAGGCCTTTGAAGTATTCTTTTGACTTGTTATCTATGTCATTGCAATCATCTGATTTGAGCTTCTCCAAAAACCAGTCCAGCCATTTCTCAGAGACTGCATATCCATAGTACTGGACATGAGACTGCGTTTCCAGGTAGATAATTTCAGACATTTGCAGTGTGAACGTGATTGCAGTCTTATTGATCATTAGTAAGTAAGTAAATGGTGGAGGAAATGTTCTTGATAGAGAGTGAAAAATGACAAGCATGATTCAATGTTGAAAGGCAGACAAGGCAGAGTCAAAGGGCTATTTAAGTGATTGGCACCACTCAGCCACATACCATGGAGCTGTGGACAGCTGTCAATTCATTGTTTAGTCTTCCCTGATTATAAAAATAGAGGGAAGACAGTCTTTTCTTATATAAAGTCAATCCACAGCACGCTGATATAGTAGAGGACTCCTCACGTGCCGCATCTGGAGAAACACAATCAGATTTGTCCAATTGCCTGTGGAAATCAATAGACAATTAATGTATGAACTGGGGGTCCACATTGTTGAGCATACAGAATGGCTGGGGAATCACTGTGGCCAGTGGTGGAGGGTGTGCAGCTTGACTTGGTGGTACAGACCATCGAGCCACACAAATGTGGGAATGCAAGTTGATATAGTAGCCACTACTGTGTGATCTGAAATTGTTTGTATGCTAGATTGTTGTCACAATTAGCACAGGTATGGAATGTGTGCAGTATTTGGCTTGTGGGTGACATTTGGGGAAAGTGCAAACAACGTCTTCATGTGATCAATGCATCTGTTCATGCAAATTACTTGAGGAGTATAGATATGATCGTACATACAGTCATGCCACGGGGTTGGAAGCGAGGAAGATGATGATGGACATGACAGGTCATTGAGGACTATGAGCTCAACAGTACAAACCATCGAGCTCCAGGTGACGAAAGCTCCGTCATGTGTTGACAACCATCCTGATTAAGTTGCAGGTGGATGGAGGAAAGTCATGACGATACAAACTGTCGTGCCATAGCTAAGGGAGATGGATGCGATGGTACATACCATTGCGCCAGGGGAAGGAAGTAGTACTATGAACAACCAGTACTACTGTGACTAATTATAAGTCTAACCAAGTGCATATGTGACATTATTACATATGTTATTTATCATTGTTGTACACTTTCTGTGTGTCAAAGTTCCAAAGTCCCAAGGCGGAATCATTACATAATGTGTTTGGCATTGTTGTGATCTTTCATTGCCAAAGTTCCAAGTCCATTCATCCTTACTATACACTTGGTTTGCCTTCATCTTTACCTTTACTTTTCCTTGCATATGGGCTTGATGGTTTGTACTGCCGAGCTCATCATTGTAGGGGTCCCTATTTATGCTTGCTTCCTTCCCTATGGCATGACTGTTTGTACAGTCATGTCCCCGCCTTTCTCTCCTGATTTCATCACCCAGAACCATCACCAAGTCCCTCATTACTCCCTGGATTCAATGTCTTCCCCCTTCTTCATATGCCATGACTGTTTGTATGGTCGTGTGCATCTAGTTGGGGTCAATGAAGTACTTCTTACAGCATCCCTTGTGTCCCCTTGTGTCCCCACCTTTTTTCTCAATTTCATCACCTTGAACGTCCCGAGTCCTTCACTACTCTCTGGATCGACATCCCCGATGGTCTTCCCCCTTATCCGCATGGCATGACTGTATGTACCATCATGTCTATGCCGTTCTCATCAATGTTCCAAGTCCTTTGCCATATTCCACACAATGCAGCATCAATGACAAGACACTGTGTCACACCTTTGTCTGTCAGCACTCGAGCAGCTTTGCACAGACTCCAGAGCAGATGTGTGTGCATCACAAACCACATAGTTTCAGTAGGGTGCAGGGTGTGTTTGTGTTCATCTTGCATGTGAGGCCTTCATACATTGCACATATGTGTAAGTGTTGATCTTAGCAATGACTTCAGAGAAGGTGAGTGAGGTATGTGACGGGCTTCAGAATCATATTTTCTATATCTAACATCTCCACTACATCATTCATTTCAAAGTGGTTCAAGTGGAGTGCGCACATGGCTTCAATACAAATTGATTCTGCCAGATCTCATCCCATTTGTCATATACCCAATATCCTTGCTACATCCCTACTATATCATGCATGCTCGCCAACAGTATGTTACTTTTGCTGTCTACCATATGCAGTTAATTCTACATGGGCAGCAGCTTTTAATTGTTTGGGAAACTGAGTATCAAAATGAGGACAAGGGAATGTATGAGACCAGCTGGATATTGGAGAAGTACAAGCGGGGAAAGTATCAGAGACCTTGATATTGGAGAAGTACAAGTGGGAGAAGAATTGGCAGAGAGATGGGTACCATATGTCAGAAATCACTGCTGATATGCAAATGGTAAGGATGCTCTAGGCAGTAAAAAGTATCCTTCAGCTCCTGCCACTCAGATGATGTTATGCTTCCAGGTCTGAGATAAACTTCTTCAATATTGTCAAAGGCTTCTAGCCAAGGACTGCAGCAGAGCTATATGCATATAACATTAGTTTAACCCTCAATGTAGCTTTGCATGTGGCACTTGAAAATGGGTGTTGATCTGAATATCTGTACCAATGTGGTAGATAAATCGTGAGTTTCTTCACAGGAATAGTTCGATATTTGTCCAATGGGATATCAAAACTTCCAGAAATCAGTGATCCATGATAAAAGCTTAGTCCCAGGCAATCAATAGCAACAAATTATTGAGTAATATCCAGGATTGCAGGCAAGTAATTGGGAGTGGATGCCAGAGATTCCTCATTGAGGTACAATTTGAGTGTTTGAATGTGTAGAGGCACACAAACTTTGTGTAATAGAGACACAAGGTACCACAGCAGTCCAGTGAGGACATGTAAGCTATGTAAAGAAATACGAGGGGTATCTGTTTTCTGTATAAGATGATGATGAGGAGGATCAATTCATTGACCGTAAAGCCAAAGCTGGTGAATATCATGTTGCAGCAAGAACTTGATGAGAGCAGCAGTTTGACACTTGATGTCAATAGACAAAAATATAAGCTGTGGGAGATGAAGGTCGTGCATCAACACTGTCCACTGAAGGGCGCTCAATGAAGTATGTGTTAGGCTGAGGTTAGTCAGTGAAGATTTTTGCAAGAATGAGAGGGTGAGGGAAATTATGGATCGGGAGAAAAATATATGCGAGTTTGTGTGGAATGTTTGAAAATTACATTGGTTTGGGGGGGGGTTAGAACAGCAGCCAAGTCAGAAAGAATCAGTGGAGGATATGCATGGTAAGACACCTCCCAATCTGAGAACCAAAGACTCCTGCAGCTCAAGTCTTAGATGGACTGAAATAGAATTGCAAGATCTCTAAGCATTTCACCATCTTTTATGATAGAGACAAAGAACACTTGCATGCCTTCAAACGACTCCAAGAAACCCAGGAGTGCCTTGAGGTGGCAATCATCTGCATCAAGGAGATTGCATCAAAAATACTTTGGTATATGAAAGAAGGTTGTGCACCTGTACAGGAGCAGGGTGAGACAAGCTTGGGTGATGATGAGCAGGGACTTGTCATCAATCTGCAAGCCTATAGAACAAAAGTAGAGAGGTGCTGCTAGCTCCTGAGAGAGACAAGACACCTGTGCAATTGACTGCAGATCCTGAGCTGGCAATTTTTCCAAAATATTCAAGACAAGCTCATTCAAGAAGAGCCAATACAGAGACAGTATTGCTGAATCTGCTGTTCCGAGTGTCAGTATCTACAAGAAATGCAGTGAGACATGGAAGATATGGTCGTGGAGTGCTAGCCAATTTACAATTTGATTGGCGATTACAGGTGAGCAAGACAAAGAGCACCTCTTGGGGGTTGGTGGAGAAGAACTGCTCGGAACTTTATTGAGGGCCTTGCATTTTGACATTTTCATTTTCTTGAAGTCCTCTTCTTCAGACTCACGACCAATCTCTGATGACATTGCCTCGGCTCTTTGGTAGGGATGAGCAATGTTACACTCAAGAGTTATGATGTATCTGACCTTTTTATGAGTTTGGGCTCAGCTATGTTGCAATGCTCTCCATCACATAGGTCCATATGCTTGTGCACTTGACTTACTGCAGCATCAGATTGACAGCTTGGAGTCCACGCATCCTGCAAAATACAGTGAGACTTGAATGAAATAAATTCAGGGAGAACAGACTAGTGGAATTGCATTTAGGTCCACAATTGCATAGGAGTGGGACAAGGTGCCTCTCTGTGCTTTCGCAGGTTTGGATACATCATGCATGACAAATGCCACTGGGGCCTGCAGAAGATAGGAGGCACAAGTACACCTCTTGCGAGAGGGACATTGAGAACTGTCTAGGAAGTCATCCAGAGCCTTTTGCTTTAAGGTTACATGCTCCTTCATGTAGTTAGTAGGTGGCATTGCAGTGGTAGCTTCAAATTTAACATACCTCCAGGGAGTGCAATGATGACAAGGAATCCACATATCCAAAGTTTGACAACATCTGTAAATAATAATAATCTGTGTATCAGTGAGAACAGGTTTGACAGGAGCAGGTCACATTTTATGGATTTGACTTTGAAAAATGGGTGTAGATATGAAGGATAAGTGCTTATTGTATATGATCAGCACTGCCTTGCAAAAGTGCACTCACTTGGTCCAATGCCACCCCTATTTGTTTAGAATTTGTGTTGTTATTGACAATGTTGCAACAACAGCACAACAATTGCAAATTGACACAAATGCAGATTGAAGTTTGCAGGGAGTATGGCTTCCCAATAATAGACTACATCATGATGTCAGTATGATTGGAATGTAAGTACTCTCAAATGCAATTTAATAAATCATTAATCAGGGTCCATAATTGTTTTTTCTTTTTCATTCCAGAATTTGAGATGACAATACACTTGGGATGACAATTGAGTAAGGAAGCAAGCACAATGCAATCAAGGGATGCTATGACTGGGTCACAAACAATGATTACAGTGTAATATCATCTTCCAAACCTAACTCAGTAAGTGTTGCAGAAGTTATGGGATCAAACTTGCCTTCTTGCAAACACAGCATGTTCAATACACGGTTCAGCCCATATGCCAAAGCTTCACCACATGTCTGAAGGTCCTCGGAAGCACATGAGATTCAGGAACTTGAATGGGGAATCAAGGCATCATTGAAATCTTATCAGCTTGCTCTCCAATGATGCAAAGATGATGTTGTGAGTCGATCACTTACCAACATTTCATAACTGACAAATGTCAGGACATCTGGATAGCACCAGATATGGATATTGACCTACCCATGAGTTCTGCTAGTGGGACATATGGATGTGTGAACACCACTATGGAAGATGATGAGGTTAGCACAACTGCAACATCGATAACAAATATGATTGATCCCTGGCCATTGTTCTGGTGGGAAACATTGCTGGAGGTGAAAGCGAGGGGCACCAGTCCCCTAAGAGAAGAAGACTTGTTCATGGGCTGCAGAAAACTGTAGACAAGTATATACAATGTCACCTTAAAACAATGGATCCCTGCACTGACCAGGTTCGCAAGCATGTGCATCTAGCACTCCAAGCTGCATTGATATGCATTGATGTTGATGATATGGTGCTGCTCATGTGGAGCCCAGACAGACCAGTAAGGCAGACGATTCACTTCAAGCAATCTAAATGAATTTCATATCAATAGAAGGCCCAAGTAACAGACAATTATCTCATACCACAGGCGATCACATATTGCATCATGAATGGTGTAACAAGTGGACTCTGATTGCTCAGAATGGCACTGGGCACAACATTGAAGGATTTGAAAATGATCTCCAGCACAGGTGAGTGACCATACCTTGAAACATGACAACACTCTTAATGAAGAGATAGGGTCTACGATGCCAGAAGAATATCCTGAGGCTGAGACTGTTAAGGTCGTACTCAACGGATATCAGATCCGAAGGGCTTCGGCCTCAGCTCGTGCGCTGTGCCCCTTTCCCGAGTATTGCCCCTTATTTCAGAGACTAGGATATTGTGTCTAACAAGACGGATAGCTATCGTAACGGTGTCTTCTTACTTGAGGTGTCTTATATAAAAGTGGTCAAAAGGCAATGACACCACAATTACACTTTTGATAAGACTGAATGCTACCAACAACCTCAAGTTCGCAGTCTACGACTTTTCTTCTTTCGTGGTAGATAATGTGTCGTTTGTGGGAGGTTACCTGCTATACAGCCCGGTGGTTCCAACTATAAATGGGGTTTCTACAATACAAGCCTAGCATTATATGGCAAGACAGATAATGTAGAGTATGTAGATATGTTTATCTAGTCCTTGATATGACTAGACAAAAGAGTTTGTAGATAGGTTTATCTAGTCTTTTATATAACTAGACAAAAGTTCGTAGATAAAAAAAATGTGTGAGTCTCTCCAGTCCTGTGTTTGACTAGACAGAAAATAAACAAGAGGTGCATACTATGCACAAAACTAGGTAGCAATAATGCTAGAAAATTTCCCCTGCCTTGATATACCAAAGGACTTATAAAGGGAACTGGGTAGAAGCTGATTGGATTTTCCCTGCACAAGAGCAAAATGGGTTAAATCTGGGGTACAGATATGGGAGCAGATGTTCCAACAAAGGGATCTGCGGGCACAGATAATAGGCTTGACTTGATATTCCTAGTCCTCCGAAACCATATGTCAGATGCACACTAGGTAATACAGGTACAGTCAAGAAAAGAATACAATGATTTCAGAGCAAGTAAACCGATGTACTTGATCTGCACTTTCCGTCTAACACACAGAGTGTCAATGTCAGAGAAAGTGGAAGAATGGGAGGTTCTTTTTAGATAGTAAAAGAATTCTTATTTTGTGGGTGGAGATGAAGTCTCCTTAAATACATGAAACAGGAGAAACTGTATAGTACCAGAAATAAAGTTGGAAACAAGAAATGACATCAGAATTGCATCATGAATGACCTCATGGTGGAGTAATGTGGAGCAGAAATGGAGCTGAGTGGAGCAGAACATTCTAGCATCCAATGACATCACCATGACATCAGAAAAACCAACAGAATAGTCCAGAACTTTCTGTGCAGCCAAATGACATCATTATAAATCATACCTTGAAGGTACATTTTATGAAGTATCTGGGAGGTCAAAGAATCAAGTATGTAAAGAAATGAAAGAAAAACATGGAGAAACTAAGGTAAGATAAATCAAAAGATGAAACAAAGCAATACACGGGCTTTTGATAGGTTTTTGGTAGGCTTTTAACTTTTCTGCTTGGTTATTTCTAGTCAAAGCAAATAAGCCGAAGGATAGGCCATAACCTAAGCTGTCATATGACCATCCACTTGGACTAGATCACTATATGATTTCTTTATCATATATGACTTTTTCTTCAAAGCACCGTACTTTTGCATGATTGGAGCATGCAAAGTGAACTATTGCACTTGAGTCTATACTCAAAGTACATTTTGTGTAGTCTGAGGACTAAGCTAACAGACTATGTATATGTGGGATAATATGTCATATACATGTTCTGCATGATTCCCAAATCATGCAGGACAACGGATCCAGTTAGGCTATCTAGATACTGGTTGTATAGGTAAAGACTAATCCAGATCTGATCCGGACTAGAAACTATCGTATAAGACTGTCTGAAGACAGAGGCAGATGTATAGACTATCAGAATCCATCCTAAGTCTTGGATAAGACAAGAGTATAGAACTCAAGTCTAGATGGATATTGAATGGACTAGAAGTCTAGACAGAATGAGTGCAAACTAAGATGATATTTGAACTGATCTTCTATAGAGCATGTACAAAGGTTTATATACTAAGGATAATAACAGTGTGAAGGAGAAATAGCTGCTAGGCAGTTAGAAACTAGCACTACTTATCCAAATAGGTGCAAGTGTAGTATTCGACCCAAGAGGACTGCTATTGAAGCAACTCCCTTCTAATAAGCAAGGAGAGTGATAGTGCTGTGAAAGCTAAATAGGAGCTAGGCTTTTGACAGCACTAGTTCTATTAATTCTGAAGGGTGTGAGAATAATATTCGACCTGTGAGGACTGCTATTGAAGCACTTCCTTCAATTTAAGCAAGGGAAGCGATAGCGCAAAGGGCTTAGAATCTATCCGACCTAGAAACCAGGAGTGGCTGAATAGCGCTCAATTAGTAACGCAAATGACAAATAACAAAACTAAGGATAGCGCTTGGTCAATTGAGTACTAAGGGAATCGCACTATAAGAGTTAGTATGACTGAAGGACCAGAAAGTTGCGATAATCGAGCGAGTGTGCGTCGAGTTGAGTGGAACTGTGTCGGGATGAAAGTATGAGTAAAACTAGGCGCCAGCGAAGGAGAGAACAGGGTAGTGACTAAATGTAGCACAACTACCGACTGTTACAGTCAATGTATGCCCCTATGCATTTTCTTACTTAAACCTTGTATTACGTCATGAGCTGCTTGATGCCGCCGCTAGACTTATCTCTGACTTGTCTTATCTTGTATTACACCACGATCACTGTGCCATTGCTAGGTGACCTATTCTTGTTATCTCTTATCTCTGACTCATCGCTTATGCATCTCATTCCCATACCTGCCCTAAAGCATGTAACTCTCTATATATACTCGCCTTGTATGTAGTAGTAAGACTCCCAATCTTAAGTCGTCTAAACCGATATTCAAGTCGAGGACACTCTCCTTGACCTGTCTTAGAAACATTGACTATCGAAGCCTTTACCTTCCCTGAGAGAACCTTTCTCAGTTACGGTTAACGCATCGTTGGACTTTAGCCAAAGCTCCTATCGAGCCACTACTGTCTAGAACTATCCTAGTTCGTAACAAAAGATTAAAGTCCTTATCAAACCTCTCTATCACGAGAGGCCCCATTTGCTAAGACAGCATGACGACCCCTTGGGTTAGAAAGTATTGGTGGGAACGTGATCCTAACGCACCGCCAGAGCCTGAAGAAGAAGAGTATTATGCGACCAAAGGTCCAGATACAGAGAACAGAGAGAGACGAGAACCATCCCCTGTAACCACAGAATCAGATCGTCACACGACTACTTCATCCGACAAATTCCCAGAAGAACAGACCCCCCGAAACATTACTGCAAACCCTAGTTTCAGAATGTCCACCACTCCGTCCGCTACTGAGCTTAAGGCTGGAGAACCCACAAACTATGCTGGAAGCCCTGAACAGGCTAACCAATGGTTGTTTTCGGTCAAAGCTTACTTTGCCATTAATTCTGCAATTTACAACACCGATCAGAAGAAGGTCATCACTGCGCTTGCATACATGACTGAAGGAAGTGCCATAGGATGGGCAGAAACCTTCTACACAGAGGTTGAAAATAGTGCCACCAAATCTTATGGGACCTTCGCTGAATTTGAAACCAAGTTCAAGAACTTGTTCGCACCCACCAATGCTATTGGCATAGCCATGAATAAACTCAGAACACTGAAACAAACCGGCGACCTCACTTCCTATATCACTAGTTTCAAAACTCTTGCCATACAAGCTGGAGTAAAGCAAGATGCCATCTTAATCATGTTCTTCAATGACGGATTAAAAAGGGGGATTGGTAATGCTATCTACCAGATGGAAACCATCCCCACCGAGTTTGAAAAGTAGGTCACTGCTGCAGTCTGACTTGATGGGAATTGGCAAAGGGGTGCCGTGTTCCGCAACAACCACCATGTCATCACTAAACCCAACGGTCAACAATACGTACCTAAACCTTCTAATGATCACCACGATCCCAATGCCATGGAGGTTGACCGACTCACTGAAGGAGAATGTATTGAACATCTGCAAAAAGGACTCTGCTTCGTATGCTCCAAGAAAGGACATATGGCTAGAGCCTGTCCTCAGAAGAAAGGAAAGACGCCAGTCTGGCTCAAAGAAGTTGAAGATAGTGACAAAGAAGGAGAAGAAGCAGAACTCCGATGTCTCACAGAGGATTTTTGATGTGGAGAACTGGATCAACGTCAGTATCTCCCGATATAGCAATAAGACTTGTATGAGCAGTTGGCGAACATAAAGAACTTTGTGTTCCCATTTCCCTCATCTCAAAAACACATCTGAAAATTGTTGAAACCACTGCAGTCGTCGACTCCAGAGCAGCCGGAACTTTTATTTCCGAAGAATTTGTGAAACAACATCACATCCAAATCCATGCCCTTACCAAACCATTCCAGGTTACCATTGCCAATGGAAGCTATTCCAAAAGCGGAGCAATTTGCCAGTACTGCGTCCTGAACGTCAAAATAGACGGATGCACTATGATTGGCAAATTTAATGTTACTCAATTAGGACGACGGGACCAGATCCTTTTAGGGATCCCTTGGTTATGCTCCATGAACCCTCTCATTGATGGGGCCACAGAAACCCTTATTCTCTCCCCGACACCAAAGAGTGATCAAGTCAAAGAAGAGATTGACAAAGCACGAAAGAAAAATGACCTTCCTCTCTTATTCAAAAAGAATCGTGTATGGAAGAATTCCAAGATGAAGCAGAAGGAAGAACCCATCATAGTTGTAAAGGAACCCACCCTGGTCCCACGCGCAACTATTGAAGAAATCCCAGACCAAGAAGTACCCAGTCCTACCCCTGCCAATAATATCCCTGATGACGACAATGAAACCTTCAATACCAAAGAAGATGTTTGGACTCAGGAAAACGGTCTATGCAACTCACCGGCTACATTCCAGGCATACATGAATCGGACATTCCAGCAGGAAATTAATGAAGGATGGTTAGTAATCTATATGGATGACATCCTAATTTTCTCAAATGAACTCGACGAACATCACAAATGCAATTGATGCATCTTAACAAAGATTCACGCAGAGCAACTCTTCCTGAAGCCAGAAAAATGTACCTTCGATGCCCAAGAAGTAGAATACCTTGGAATGATCATTCGTCCCGGATGCATCGCTATGGACATTGCCAAAACGGACGGCATCCATGACTGGCCAGTCCCCAAAACAGTCAAAGAAACAAGATCATTCCTAGGGTTTTGCAACTTCTACTGAAACTTCATTCCCCATTACTCCGATATCGCACGACTGCTGATTGATCTTACAAAGAAAGATATCACGTTTCTCTGGTCTGACCCATGTCAAAATGCATTCAACGTGTTAAAGGAATGTTTCCTTAAACAACCCGTCCTCAGAAACCCTGATCCAACTCAGCAATTTGCTGTTGCAACTGATGCCTCCTTAGTAGCCACAGGAGCAGTCCTACTCCAGACTGATGAAAATGGCGTCTATCATCCTTGTGGATATCTTTCTCAATCACTAAATCCCGCCGAATGTAACTATCAGATCTTTGACCGCGAGTTACTAGTGGTTATTCATGCATTAATGGAGTGGCACCACTATCTAGAAGGAAACCCCTACCCAGTCATCGTCTTAACCGATCATAAGAATCTCCTCTACTTCTGCACCACGCAAAAGTTAACCCGTCACCAAGCGCACTGGCAACACCTTCTTTCCTGTTACGACATTGAACTTCACCATGTGCCAGGAACAAAACTGGCTGCACCAGATGCCTTGTCTCATTGTGCGGATCATATTTCCGACGATGCCGATAATGAAGATATGACACTCCTCCCTGATTCCATGTTCGTCCGACTCTTAGATCAAGAACTCATGATGACACTTGCAAGTCCCGACCCCAATGATCTTGATCCCATATTCCACGCCGCTTCCGATGCACTTAATGGTCTTTGTCTTCCTCCCATGAAATCAGCTCTCTCTGATTGGACAATTACCAACGATATCCTCTATTATAAGGACCGCGCCTATGTCTGGCCTGCCGGGCGACATGCCATTCTTGAGCGAACCCATGACCACGCTACCACGGGACACCCCGGGTATTTCAAGACTGAAGAACTCATCAAACGGGAATTCTGGTGGCTTTCTATGGGAACTTATATCTGGAAATATGTCGAGGGTTGCGCCCTTTGTCAGCAAATGAAATCTGATACCCATCCAATGACTCCCCCGCTCGTTCCCATCCCCTCTGCTGTCTTTACCCCATTTGCCCAAGTATCTGTTGACCTCATCACCGATCTTCCACCCTGCAATGGCTATGATTCTATCATGGTCATGGTCAACCATGGGCTTACAAAGGGGGTAATTCTCATCCCTTGTATGAAAACTATCACCTCAGAAGGCATTGTGAAGAAATTCTACAAATATGTCTATTGCTGCTTTAGACTTCATGAGAAAGTCATCTCCGATCGAGGTCCACAGTTCGTATCCAAATTCTCTAAAGCCCTCACCAAACTTTTGAAATATGAGATTGCCGCATCCACTGCTTATCACCCTCAAACTGATGGACAAACAGAACATCTGAATCAAGAATTGGAAACCTATCTATGGATCTATTGCCATAACAACCCAGAAGATTGGGTAGAACATATTCCTATGTCCGAATTTGTCCATAATCATCAGAAACACAACTCTCGCAATGCATCCCCATTCTTCCTCATGTATGGATACGAGCCTAGAGCTCTTCCCCATGTTCTCCCAGATTCTACCGTCCCTGCTGCAGAAGAACAACTCCGTCTCCTCCAGAAGATAAGAGAAGAAGCTATTTCCTGCCATAGCCTAGCAATGCAACGTATGGCTGCATGATCATATGGAAAGAAGTATCAACCATGGAAGATTGGTGATAAGGTTTGGTTGTCAGGAAAAAACCTCATCACACAGCTACCATCACGGAAACTCGCCCCAAAGAGATACGGTCCCTTTACGGTAAAAGCCGTACTTTCTCCCATCATGTTCACACTTCAATTACCTGAACAATGGAAAGTTCATCCCACGTTCCATGCTTCCAAACTATTGTCCTATCATGAAACCAAAATCCATGGTCTGAACTTCCACAATCCTCCCCCAGACGTCATATATAATGAGGAAGAATACGAAATAGAAGCAATCTTATCGCACAAAAGCATGGGTAAACGAAGACACTATCTAGTATCCTAGAAAGAGTATTCTTCTGCCAGTAACGAATGGATCCCAGAAGGGAACCTCGATAACACTCAAGATATCCTCACAGCATATAAGAAGGCTCATTGATTGTGACCCATAGAACAATGACTTCTCCTCTCGACAAGTTACGCATCATCACACAATGCATCATACAACTCACCACTGTCATGAACACCCTCTCCGAAAACATTACAGAATCCCAAACCCCATCCACGTCAACAGCTTCTGATCTCACACTCTCTGAAGAGTCGTCCGCCTCCATCGATTACTTTTCTATCATTGACAAAATAGAAAGTAACTCCCTCTTTGAATCTGCCCTCACCTCTGCAGAATACGCTATTGAAATCGACTGTCTTCTAGCAGAAAGAGGCGCAATTTCTAGCGGACATCTTATTAGCATCATTCGTTCTGCTAACCTCATCGCTCGCACAGCCAACATCGTCCATGACCCCACCCATAGAACCCTCTTCCACCACCTTCATATACATATTTGTAACACTGCAATCTGTCTGTTGCCTGCTTCTACTAAAGAGGCTATTTGAGAGGCTATCCACGTCGTTGTTGAACGAACCACCACAAACCCAGTGGCACAACCCCCATCCCCTCACGTCACAATCCCAGTTCCACCTCCACCAGAGATACCGGTTACCATTGAGCATCTGACTAGCATTCTTGATAATACTGTTGTACTTGATGTACCAACTCCTCCTTTGCCTACCGCCTCGCCACCACCTCGTAGATACCCCACCAGACATCATACATCCCAACCTAAACGTGAACCCTCCGTCTCCCCCATCATTAGAAAAAGAAACACCCGCTCCAGATCACCATCCCCACCATCTCGCCCCCCGTCACCATTGTAAAGGTTGATCCTTACAACAACATTATGTGCCGCAACTGCGGGCTTACTGGACATTGCCACAAGAACTGTCCTACTTATCATTGCTGTGTATGCCACGCACTTGCACCGGGACATTTATCAGTCTTTTGTAAAGACTTGGACGGAGCTGCCATTATTCCACTGGTATGGACTGATCCAGGCTTCTATGAAGCCCTTGCACAATGGGAAGCCGATAGAGATGCTATTCAGCAAGCTGCTGAACAAGCAGACCGCGCTGGACATCCTTCCGTCACTGTTGAACTGGACGAGTTGATGTTTGCTAATTCCGACGCAGACCCCATCTACTAGGCGAATCAGGATAACTAAAGTCGGTGACTTTATTGCTAAATGAGGGGTAATGTTACAGTCAATGTACACCTCTATTCATTTTCTTACTTAAACCTTGTATTATGTCACGAGCTGCTTGATGCCACTGCTAGACTTATCTCTGACTCGTCTTATCTTGTATTACACCATGATCACTGTGCCATCGCTAGGTGACCAATTCTTGTTATCTCTTATCTCTGACTCATCGCTTATGCATCTCATTCCCATACCTGCCCTAAAGCATGTAACTCTCTATATATACTCGCCTTGTATGTAGTAGTTCTTTACTTTAATCTTACTAGGTTTTACCTGGAACTTCCTTCGCTTAAGACTCTCAATCATAAGTCATCTAAACCGATATTCAAGTCGAGGACACTCTCCTTGACCTGTCTTAGAAACATCAACTATTGAAGCCTTGACCTTCTTTGAGAGAACCTTTCTCAGTTACGGTTAATGCATCATTGGACTTTAGCCGAAGCTCCTATCGAGCCACTACTGTCTAGACCTATCCTAGTTCGTAACACCAACAGCGGTTCGGCCTTACGTTTGGACTAGTGATACTAAAGGGGACTTAGCAACTGCAAATTCAGAGTGGTTGAATGTCGCGATCAAGAGAAATGAGCAAGAATAGATCGATTGCACCAAAACTGAGATATAACACTAAGTGACTACTCTATCCTGCAGAAGTTCAGGGAAGGGGAAGTAAAATGTCTGTATGTTTTGCGGGATATTTTATCATGGCGCGTGGAGGCTCGGGATACATAGGTGAGGATAGTAGCGAGTCAAGCGACTGTGTGTTAATACCAAAGGACTGTAGACATGCTGTGCTGCGGAACATGAGGATACATGTAATAAGACCTGTGACTAGTAAGTAATGACAAGCGATGAGAGAAAATGCACCAGTGGAGATAGGTGGAGATAGGTAGGACATGGGAGGACGAGGTACCCGGAAGTCAGACCGAACTAGCAATAGTGCATGTCGCTTTAACAGCGCGTTGGTTTCCTAGTGCACGGTAAGATCTAAGTGAGGGAATTTGTGTGGGGCACATGAATGGTGCTAGCGCCTGTGCAAGCCCAGCAGAAATATGTTTGTCACAGCGCGAAGGACTAAAAACCTATAGCGACCTAAGACCAAAAAAGGAAATTAATGAGTAGCATTATAGCGATCAGTGACAAGTGAATTACAACGGACAATAGTGCGTATAAACGAGATGCACTATGCTTGTCTTATGCGATAGCGCTATGCTTGTCTTATGTGATAGTGCTATGCAACATCCAATTAGTGACTGCGAGAAGAGATCAAAAGGGGCAAGAGCGAGAGCTAAGATAAGACAGTGCAAGTGAAATGCCTGGTAGCAACTAGGTTGTAGCACGACTACCAATAGCGATCCCGACATTGCAAAAGTCAAACTTTTTAGAGGTAATCTTTAGTGACATGCACTTAAAGCATGTCAAGCGACACACAATCAAAGAGATTTGGCAAGAGCTGAATCGATTGCACCAAGACTGAGATATAGCAACTAAAGTGACTCCAACACCAGCAAAGGTCCAGGGAAGGGAAGTAAAATACTGTATCTGTGACGGGTCATTTTATCATACTGCGTAAAAGTCTGGAAGTGCATAGGCGAGAATAGTAATACTGGTGAGGGCATGACATAGCGACAGGTAATAGGACATGCAGCACTGTGGAGCACAAGGGTACATGTAATAAGACCTGTGGCTGATTAGTAGTGACATTTAAGGGATAATAATGCACCAGCAGAGGTAGGTGGACATAGGCAGGACATGGGAGGACAGACTATCTAGGCGTCAGACCGGGTAGCACGCTATGGGAGAAAGCGGTCCCAAAATGGATAGCTTGGGAGTTGGATAGCGCTGGTGACTAGCACTTTACTCTTTTCCTCTCAGGCAAGGCAAAATATGCCTATGACACTCATACGCGCCTAGTGCTGGTATGATTGTCACAACGGTATGATCAATAAGCAAAGGACGAGGCTATATATGAAGTATAAGCAAAGTATCACAAAGCATTATTGGTAAGTCAAAGTGCATCAGTAAGAATAACAGAAGTAAAGGATAACTGGTTTACCGGTGCACAGGAATGCTGAAAGGAGATGAATGGTAGTTAGAGTTATATGAACAGGAAATGAAATAAGGAATAGAATGGATCTGTATTGGATCTGAGATCCAGATCTTTGAATCTGTACCAGATGTATGGTATATGACAGAGACCATGAATATCTAAACACAGCATAGGACCAAGTTGGATGTAATATACACAGCATACCAGTCTCTGATATGTCTCCCCACTTGTACTCAACTTGTACTTCTCCAATACCCTGTCTCATACATCTCCTTCAAGTTGCACTTGTACTCATCCCAGTATGAAGCTTGACACAATGTCCATAATCTTGCTGCACTGGAAAACAATGATGATCTTGAGGGATCGTGGGGATTGAGAACAGTGAATATGACAGTACAGACCATCGTACTCAGAGACCCGCATAGATTGAGGAGATAAACTTGATAGTACAAACCATCGAGCTCAGAAGTAGTGGATGGGGTGATGAACTCTGAGGGAACTTGATTGGGTTCTCAGTGATTAGAATTATTACATAATAAGCTGTGAACCCAATGGCCTTCCCACACATGCATGACTATAACAGCATGACTGTATGTACGGTCACATACGTTATCACTGTACATCATGATGGAACTATGTCATCATCAACCCTCAGCAGTTTGTACTGCTGAGAGGTGCCCTCTTCCTTGTCCAACATTCTTGTGTTGAAATTAAGCAATCTCTGCCTTGGCCTTGGACTGAACTGCAAGATCTTGTACAGTCCCAACCATGTGAGCCCCTTCAGTAACAAACTCCATACTATACGGGTCACCTGACCCACATAATATCCCATACCAGACAGGCCGAAGTTATGTATATCCTCAATGTTGATGGATGGGCCCAGAGTCATATTATTTCCGATGGAGATGGGTGGGCCCATCTGGGTAATATGTAGAGTAGGACAGACATGTATATTATAGACAGCTGGGCCGAAGAGAAATGCCAGGCAAATATTATTGTACAGACAGGTGGGCCAATGTATAAGTATCATGGAGTGGTGAAATACATATCGTATGGATGGGCGGGCCAGCATATGAGTATTATTGTATATATGGGTGGGCCGAGAGAGTGGTGAAATATATATCATATAGACGGGTGGGCTGGAGGGGGTGGTGAAATATTTATCATATAGATGGGTAGGCCGACATAAAGGTATTACTACATAGATGGGTCAGCCATAGTTGTAGTATTTGACCTAGTATATATGG